>MU733271.1:103412-129285 GCA_026770625.1 Nicotiana glauca
AGCAATTTTTGAACTTCTTCTTGAATCACCTTATTCTTGAAAGTTCCTTGCTTTCTTTTCTTTTGCTTGATTAGAGGGTATGATGGATATTCATTTAGTTTATGAGTCATGACCTCCGGTAGTATCCCTGTCATGTCAGAGTGGGACCAAGCAAAACAATCTGCGTTAGCTTTTAAAAATTCAATTAACTTACGCTTTACCTCCGAGCTGAGATTGGCTCCTATATACACTTTCCTCTCGGGCCAGTGTATAAATAAAACCACAGCCTCTAATTCTTCTATGGTTGTTTTGATGTTCTCATTCTCCTCTGGTTCTTGAATGGTATCAGGTCTTGAATCCACATCTATTTGCTCTTGTTCAGTTGAGGTTGATACCGTGTCTCCCCCATCTGAATTCTATAATTGCTATTTGTCTTCACCCATATCAGTTGAATCTGCAACGGAATTGATGCTTCTAGAAGTTTGTTGATCACCTCTGATTTGACATATCCCCCAAGGTGATGGAAATTTAACAACTTGATGTAATATTGATGGAACAGCATCCATGTCATGGATCCATGGCCTCCCAAAAATCATGTTATAAGCCATTTCCATATCTACGACTTGAAATTTGGTATCTTTGACAACGACTTTTGCGAATGTAGTAAGGATTGCTTCTCCTTTCATTACAACACTAAAGTTGTCAAATCCCGACAAAGTATGCGCTTTTGGAATTAATTTATCCTCAGCTTGCATCTCGTGCAACACTCATATCAAAATAATATTCACAGAACTGCCTGGATCAATCAAAACACGTTTCACATTAGTGTCATATACAAGTAAAGATATTACGAGTGCGTCGTTATGTGGAGTTAAGAGACCCTCAGAATTTGCATCGTTGAATGTAATATTCTCTTCTTCCAGCACATGTTGCAACCGCTTCCCATGAGTGATTGATATCTTGGAAGTTTTATTAGCTGCGGTATATGAAACGCCATTGATATCTTCACCCCCCACTTATAACATTGACGGTTCTTTTGGGCGAGGGAGGTTTCGGAGGCTCCTGTATGTTCTTCATATATGCTTGTTTACCTTTTTCACTAAATAGCTCAGTGAGATACCCTTGCTTTAACAAATGATCAACCTTGCCCTGCAAAAATCTGCAATCTGCAGTTTTATGCCCGTGGTCATTATGAAATTCTCACCAATGATCAGGGTTTCGTCTGTTTGGATTTGATCTCATCTCTTTTGGCCGTCGTACCTTATTTCCCATGCTTCTTAAAATAGCTATGAGCTCAGAGGTGCTTACGTTAAAATTGTAACCACCAAACCTTGCTTTTAAACTTCCATCATTGTCTCGTGGTCCACGTGAGTTCCGATCATTTCCGAACCTTGATGAGGAGCCTGATTCCCTGCTTCTAGATTTGTAATCTTACCTTTGATTATCTTTCCTTGACCGTGAGTCCTTTCCCGCCGGTCCCATGTAAGGCTCGTACCTATTTTTACCAGATTTTTTTTCATTTTCTACACGCCTTGAACTTACTTTTTCTTCTGTTTTATGTCGTAAAATGATATCTTTCTCAATCCTCATCTTTGTACTGTATGTGTTGTAGACATCATTCCATGTTGTTGTTGGGAATTCTCAAAGGCTTTCCTTGAGTCGCCTTGTGGCTTATGAACTCTTCTCATTCAAATTGCCGGCGAAGGCTATGGCCGCCCAATTGTCAGGTACTTATGGCAGCGTCATTCTTTCCCGTTGAAATCTATCTACGAACTCTCTAAGCAACTCTGAATCTCCTTGTTTGATTTTGAAGATGTCTTCCATTCTCTTTTTAACCTTTTGAGCTCCCGAGTGTGCTTTAATAAATAGATCTGCAAGCTTAGCAAATGAATTTATAGAATTTTCAGGTAAAACAGAATACCATGTTAAGGCCCCTTTAGTGAGGGTTTCACCGAATTTTTTGACCAAGACTGATTAAATCTCTTGATTAGTCAAATCATTGCCTTTGACACCAGTTGTAAATGCAGTAACGTGATCTCGTGGGTTTGTTGTACCATCATACTTTGGAATATCAGTCATCTTGAACTTCTTTGGAATTGGGAGGGGAGCGGCACTTAACTTCCATGGCTGTTGAGAATATTTATCTATATCTACTCCCTTGATCACGGGTGGTACTCCGGGGATTTGTTCTATGCATTCATTTTGCTCCTTAAGCTATTTCTGTAATGTTAGTACTAGATTTTGTAAATCAGAATTAACCGGATTACCTGGGTCTCCCTCCTGTGTTTCACTGGGGGTTCCACCGCTGCCTGAGTTAACCATTCCAGAACGAGGATTTTCCTAAGTATTGTTGTTTGGAGTAGGCGTGGGTGGAGCAGCGGGTAATTGACTAACAAAAGCTTGTAAAGCTTTGTTAACCTGAGTAGTGATAAGTTTTTGTAAGGCATCATTCATAGCTTCTTCATTCGCAAAATGACCACGTTCTTCTGTGTGAGACCCGTCAAGAGTGCCCTCACGAGATTGACGTGGTGAGTCTTGTGGAGTTAAGACTTGATTATCATTATTTTGCGGATCTCCCTGATTTTGCTGATTGATTTGATTTCCTTGAGTGTTGTCGTTGTTGTTCGACATAGTTGATTCAACACAGAAAATCTAGTTAAGATATAATTGATTATCAGATTCCCGGTAACGGAACCAATTTGTTTAACCAAAAAATGGATTTTTAGCCAAATCTAGAAATTAGAAGAATCGGGTTACTGATAATCGAAAAAGTATGTAGACAAAGAGATTTGAAAATGATATTATCAGAAAGCAAGTAGAGTATATTCCAATAGTCACTTGTCTCTCAATCGATTACATATCTCTCCTTTTATAGGTCCTTTTGGGAATGTACGTTATGCCTAAGTCATATTGAGGCTATTATGAGTAATTAATGACATTAAATGCCACGTTACATGATCATTACGTTGAATGTATATATTCCTTAACAGATTCAACATTTAATACTCTTTAATGCCGTATTTGCACCCTTTTCTTTAGCCAGCTTCATTCTTTCCATTGCTCGGATGTAAATAAGCTTAAACAGGGACGGGCACCGATACTCTCGTCCCGTCCCTCTTCCTTTTTCCTTACTCGTACCTATTTTGTAATTCTCGAACCGTAGCTAAGTATAACTTATTGACCATTCTACATGTCCTGATACGTCATCATATATATGTATACAATTTTTCCCAATACAATGTCAAATAATATTACATGCTTTGTAGACAGAGGTTCATTTTGTACAATATGCTAGAGGCCTTTACGTCCCATATGTATTCATGTTTTAAGAAATGGTTCATTGATACAGTGTTTACCCACTTATAGTTATACATTACGAGTTGTGCCTTTTTTGGACCATGATAGTTCCAGAAGGAAAAAAATGAATTACAAAGTGGTTCACTCGGGCCAATACGACACTGGATGCTAGCCACGCCTCCCCAAGTTTGCGGCGTGACGGTAAATAAGTTATATACTATATAAATAGTTGTATGAATTTATTTTTACTATGTATGTTATTGTAGATATTTAAATTTACATTAAATTTGTCTGAAATTTATTTTTAATTTGTATGTTGATGTTCCATACATTGTTCTTTTCTCAATTAATTTATTAAGGAAAGAAAAGTGAGAACGAATTCCAAATTGACTCATTTACACTGATTCATATTTGTTTGAACAACAAAACTTGAATATTGATGGGAATTGAATGATTTAGGTGGAGAAATTTCGAGTCTCACGTTAAAAGTGCTATCTCACACTTAAGAGAAACTGAGTTTTATGTGAGATTTAAATTTTGTGTGAGAAATTAACTAGGGAGCATAGATTCTATATTCGAAATACTAATACAAAGTTGAATCCGAAGTTTGGAGGTGATTGGATTTAATTTGAAATCTGCCAAAAATTCGAATCTGCTCAATTATGCTTTTTGATTCAATTGCGATTGGTGCTGTAGTTTGACAATATTATTAAAAAATAGTTCAGTAAAAGCAGAGTAGAGCAGTCGCAGAGATGGAAACATAGATAAATTTTGGCGACAATTGTGTTCAATGCCGTGTCATATTGTAGAGTATCTTTTTTCTTTTTCTGTAACTGAAATTCTGTTTGTTATGGCTTAAAATAGGTAATACACATCTGGAAGGAGTCTTATTAAAAGAATGGAGAGAAAATAGGAAGAAGATTTAACTAAATCGCTTTATTTAAGGCACTAATCATGAATTGTATATAATTTATAAGTACTCCTTGTTTAGGGCGGGTAATATAAAAAATTAGGATAATTTTAGTAAATAAGTTTCAAGTATTATATAGGAAGGAAAAAACCGTTGAAAGAATGAGAAAGAAGATATGAGGAGGAAGAGAAAGTATTAGGCAGAGAATATTAGTGAATGATGTCGTGTTTTATGGGTAAGGACTGCTAAGTGTGATAGATTTTGTTCTCTAGTGTGATTATCGTATTGTATAAGATGGTAGAAATTGTAACATCACAAAAAATACCAGAGTACTGTGGTAAAGGAAAAATAACATTACATTATGTCATTTTAGCTAAAAATGTCTTTTTTGTTTTGTTATTGCATTTATTTTTTTCATTGCTGGTCATATATATAGAATCAATTTCGAAATTGGGCACAATATAAAAGATCTTTTAGATGCACATATTCCTCCCGCGGGACAATTGGGACGTGGACATAATAACATGCTTTTCCTTTGTTTTGTTGCCAAGTAATTTGTGTTTGAACTCATGCATTTTGTCTTTTGATTGACAGTCGATGAATAACATAATACACATACCCAATAATATAAACACAATAATGGTGTCAAGTTAAGGGTCGTTGGAGTATTTGATAGTTCAAGATAAATTTTCTTATAGTTTGTCTATCTATGTAGCGGCCAAAATCATTTAAAATTTTCATAATATTATGCAGGAATAAGTAGATGGCGGTGAATATTTATAACAAATTAAGTCGCCCATAATAAATTTGATTAGTGAATTATCGACTATGTGTTTACGTAATCTTCTCTATTAATTGCTTTCTATGATTTAGAACTTTGTATTAGCGTTAAAGACATTTGAAAGATTGAGAGCCAAGTCTTTGTGAGACCAATCAAAGAATATCTTGGAGATCGTTAGATGCATTTTGTTACTATACAAGTTTGAGAACAATAGCTTAATGGTAGAGTATAATCGCGTCAAGATCGAAGTTGAAGGTTTAAATCTCTCCTTTTGCTATTACTTTTTGGCATTTTGTTTAACCGATGTATCGCGTTCACATGTTGATTAATGCGATCGCATAGAGTTATATGGCGAGGAAGCAAAATCCGCGATCGCGATTAAGGAAAAACTGGGCAGGCTGATTATATTTTTAAAATCGAGGGTTTGAGTCCAACATAATAAAAACCATTGGAGAGCTCGGGAGAAGATGGGATTTGAGGAGATTTTCAGTGGAACTATTTGGGGTAAGTATTCTTCACTCACATTTGATTTAATTTCATGATTTGGTCTTGAATTTCATCATTTAATTTGGAAAATTAGAGTGAAAATTGGGGGGAAATGGAAAAAAAGTTTGAGATTTCTTTTGGGAATTTGAATGGGCAATTGAGGTTGGATTTTAACGAATTTGATATGGGTAGACTCGTGAGTGAATGAGGATTTGATTGACGTAATTTTTATCGAGTTCCGAGACGTGGACCCCAGGGGCCGGGTTTTAAGCTGTTTCGGGATTTTTGATGTAAATTGAATATTTTTGAGTGGGCTTCAATCCATTAGCATATTCTAATGTTCATGCACTGATTGTGGCTAGATTTGGAGCATTCAGAGGTTGATTCACGCAGGCGAGGCATCGCGGGCTAGAGTTTGGACCGGATCAAGGTAAGTAATAATTGTAAATACTGTTCTGAGGGTTTGAAACTCCGAATCACACATCGTTGTGTTACTTTGAGGTGACGCACATGCTAGACGACGAGCGTTGAGTTGTGCACCATTGGGGATTGTGACTTGGTCCATCCCGTACGACTGTTAAGTCGCGCATTTGATTTGAAATCTTATAATATTCCATGTTCTAGAGATTGATATTATATTTTGGATTGTATGCCATGTTTGGGGCCTTGTACCGACTTGTAGAGACCCTTAGGGGCATTTTTACTATTTTTTCCTCACTCTATTTGTTTGAAAGCATATCCTCAATCATGTTTTACCTATTTATTATTTAAATCTGGTTTTATCACTATATTTTTTAGAACTGTGAAAACTGCTTGGGCGGAGTTCCCTCTTTTACTGATGGTCCGAGTGATCGTGAGTTGATGACTGAGATAGACTGAGAGTCTGATGGTGATGTTAATGACTAAGAGAGGCCGAGGGTCTGGTTGTGAGGATTTTATATCTATGGATCGGGCTGCACGCTGCAGCAATATATTTATATATATATATATATAGCTGCACACCATAACGATACTTATATGGATCGAGCTGCATGCCACAACGATATAACGCTTAGGCTGTAGGAGCCCCTCCGAAGTCTGCACACCCCCAGTGAGCGCAATCGACTATATATATGGATCGGGCTGTAGGCCACAGCGATGTATGGATCGAGCTGCGCATTGCAGCGGTTACTATATGGTACCTATTGAGCGTGAGTACTGATTGGTAAGAGTTGAGTCACGAGTGACTGAGAGGCTAGACCGAGGGGGGTTAAATATATACATGCACATGAGTAATGCTTTGCCTGAGGGGCCTGTTAATGAACTTATTGATTTTTACTCCTCTTTAAGTGAGTCTCTATCGAATATGTTGATCTATTGACTGCTTTCACTCATCTTTATACTAAGCCTGTGTCCCAAACGTTGAATAAATTTTTTTAAACAACTTTCACTTAAGCTGGGTTTTATGAGATGTTCAGGAGTTAATCACTGATTTGGCTTTCGTTATTTCCACAAAGATTTTCTTGTTATGAGGCATTTATAACTCCTGTTTTGCCCGAAGGGCTGTTCACGAACTACGTTTTGCCCGAGGGGCCGATTATGGTTTTTATCTCTTTTAGTATAAATGGTATTGAACCCTACTGAAACTGTTGGAAGGTATTTTCAGACTATTTTGCCAAAAAGCTAGATTTTAGATGAGACGACTGACTCGTATTTTGATTTGAAAGCCTATTGTGCTTATTGAGTTTAACATAAATGTGGATTCATTGTTTCCTACTACTCAGTCTTTATTTACTCTTATTACTTACTGGGTTCGAGTACTCACATTACTCCCTGACCTCGTGTGCAGATTCAGGTATTTCAGAACCTGATAGCGGGTGTTGATTGCTCAGACGCGGAGTCATCAGAGTTAGCAAGGCGGCTGCACGACGTTCGCAACATTGCTTCCTTCCTCTCATTTCTGTTACTGCATTTAGTACATTTTTAGATTCTTATTGTATTCAGACCTTGATAGATGCTCATGACTAGTGACACTCCGATGTCGGGCTTGTATGTTATTTCCGCATTTTTCATTAAGGCTCATATTATGAATTATTATTTAATTAAAGTCTTAAAAATTACTCTTAAGTATTAAAGGGTTAAAATGAGTGTTGTGTCGGCTGGCCTTGTCTTCACGAGAAGCGCCATCACGACCAGGTCTGAGTTTTGGGTCGTGACAAGTTGGTATTAGAGCCTAGATTACATAGGTCTCATGAGTCATGAGCAGGTTTAGTAAAGTCTCGTGGATCGGTACAGAGACGTTTGTACTTTTCCTCGGGAGGCTGCAGAACCTTTAGGAAAAACTTTACATTCTTGAAATTTTTATCGTGCATCCTTGTTTCAGCTTGAAAAATAACTCTTTGAATTCCTTTCACGCATTTGTATGCGCGCATGAGCACTCACTATCAGATGTGCATCAATGGCTTGTGATTCCCCGATCGAGGGGAGAGATGTGATCTCTGTAAGTTGATGTTGGGCCAGTCTGGAGGATTTGAGGCCGGATTTTTGCCTATAGCTTGAGCACCAAGGTGTTGATGGTGTGAGCAAGTATTTTTGAGCTTAAATGTTTGGTAGTGTCCCTATTAGTGGAACTGACGGCTGGGTGACTATGTGATGAGTATGTTAGTACTGCGAGATGTATCTATATGATTTAGAAGCGACGAGAGGGTCTTCTGGAGAATAGAAGAAATATTAGGTTCTTGATTTCAATCTTGATTGAGGTATAGCCCCGAGTTATGGGCGCGTGAAGAATCTTTTCATGTTTCAAGTTGGGAGTGAAGCAAATTTCATATTGCGGTGTGAGTTCAGACTCAGGAAGACTAAGTGACTGCATAATATTTGTGATGGTACAAGGCATACAGAAATGTTAGTTGAAGACAAGGCAGGTGGGTTATCTCCTGCGAAGTGTTTTGAGGTTGTGTGATCCTTATGTGTCGTTAGAAGTTCTTATTTGCAAATAAAATATAAGTGTTGAAATTTGGACTTTGGGTCGCTTAAAAGAGTGGGTCTAACTGTTGTGAGAGTGAATGCGAGGTTTGCAGAAGATTTAAAGTACCAGATGGTATGTGTTTCACAAGCTTACAAATGATTTGAGTTTAATCTTACTATGGTATTATAGAATCAATAGAGTATATGCGTTACAAGTTATTGAGTGTGTTTTGATCTATGGCTTCGAGCCAAGTGGGGGAGTCTGCTGTTGATAAGTTGATTGCACGGTTATGTGCTATGTTAGTTCCAGTTTGAGACGTGCTGGTGAATCAGTTATGGTCTACGGAGATCGAGACCGAGGATGCCTCGAGTAAAGGAAAATTTTGACAAAGGCTATGTCATGCTTCATAAGTATAAGAGAATCTCATAATGTCTTGAGTTGTTGTGGTAACGGATGCTCGGTGCATAGAGTAGGAAGTGGCTTGGTTGTTCTAGGACGAGATTACATTCTGAGGTGTCGAAGTGCTATTGGGGCACAGGTGGTTCGGTTCGTTGGATCAGGCTAATTGCAGTTGAATAGAGTAAATGACTATCTAGAATGGTTCTAATGTGTTCAAGATTTTACATATAATAATTGGGTATTTTAAAGTTGTATATGTGGTTAGAAACTGAGTATTCATTGGAAGTGTCACACCTCCTTTTTCCTACACCCCTAAAAAGGGTATAAGGGAGTTTTTCCAACTTAAAGTGACAATCGAAACGGGATTTATTTATTTAAAGATTCAGAGTCGCCACTTGGGGTAATTTAATGGTGTCCCAAGTCACTGGTTCAAATCCCGAATCGAGGAAAAGATTGACTCTGTATTACAATCCGCGAATACAGAAATCCGGGTAAGGAATTCTATTAATCCGGGAGAAGGTATTAGGCATTCCCGAGTTTCGTGGTTCTAGCACGGTCGCTTAACTATTATAATTGGCATATTATCTGATTTTAATACATGTTTTAGCATATGGTTTAATTTTAACTTTATAACTGCTTTTATTAAATTATTTTTAGGAAGATTCAACGTCACGTAAAATGCGTTATGAACCACGTCACATAAATGCACCCGCAGTCCGCAACACATTTTATCTAACGTTGTTGAGATTTGGATTTGGGTCAAATAAATGCGCACCCAAGTTTAGGAAGGTAAATTATTAAAATAATGCACCTAAAGCAAGCGAGGGCCATGGAAATTCAACTAAATGGCACGCCCCGAATTCTAAAGATTAAAGTATTAATTAAACGAGGGCCATGCATTTTGAGATTTTATTTGGCACGACACACCTCAATTCCAATTTTAAAAGGAAATCCAAACTAAATTTTGGAGGGCCATAAGCTATTTGTGTTACCTAATATGGCTCACCTCGATTCATTTTAAGAAAACTAGTTGATTAAAGAAAAACCTAAAGGAATTTGAAATGCCTTTATGCTAAAGCTCAACTTAATTAGTTACCCCTAGGCATTTTATTTAATGAGCAATTATCTAAAGAAACACTACTTCCTCAACATCTAATCAAATGAAGGAGCTTGGGCCAACTTTTAATTCTGATTTTGGATTATCTAAGCATGAATCAACTATATTGAATTTCTGAATTTAAAACCATGCAATTCAGGCCAGATTTGTATTCGAACATAGGCATTGGGCCCAAGAAGCCTAGATCTGGTGCTGAAGCCAATTACTGGCAGCCTGGGACTCAAGATCGAGTCCCTTCAGAGGGCAACAACAGATGTTCACATTTCTCTTTCACAACACCAAACCAGACTTCAACTTCAAGGTTCGAGAATTCATTTTTCATGGACTAAATATATAGAAATCTTAAACAAAACTAATAAGCAACTTTACTACTAATAAGCAAATTGAGCTAGCAACAAACAAATCAGACTATGCTTAAGTATCAAGTTACTCCCAACATGAATCTGACAATCACAATGACCATTCTACACTAATAGCTAATTATAACCCATCCTTACAATTTCAGAATCAAGTAATTCAACCACAAGGCTTTTCTCATCATAGCTGTGACCACCCGGCCGATCGTCTTAAGAATTAATGCCCCGATCCCATATTAACTGCTTCCCCTAAGTTCAATTCTGCTATTTTGGTTTGCCGGGACGTTCGGTGTTGAGTTTCGGAGAGTTTTGGGACCCTTAGCCCCTAAATGAGAGCTTAAGTGTTGAAAAATGATCCGCAGTCAGAACAATGTGAAGACGACCTCATAATGGAAATCCGATGGCTCTGTTAGCTCCATTAGGTGATTTCGGGGTTGGGAGCGTGTTCGGAATGTATTTTGGAAGTCCGTAGCTCATTTAGGCTTGAAATGCCGAAGTTTGAATTTTTGAAGTTTTCGGTCCGATAGTAAGTTTTTGATCCGAGGGTCAGAATGGAATTTTGGAAGTTGAAGTAGCTGCGTCGTGCCGTTTGAGATGTGTGTGAAAAGTTTCAGGTCTTTCGGACGTGTTTTGGTTAGGTTTTTGATCGGAAGTGTATTTTGATAAAAATGGAAGTTCTTAGGCTTAAATGATTGATTAATTCGGGTTTCCGGTGTTGATAAGGTGTTTTAAGGATTGGTACAAGTTTGAATAGGGTAATAGGTGTCAGTGGTGCTTTTGGTTGAGGTCCCGAAGGCCTCGGGATGATTTCAGAGGGATGACGGAAGAATTTTGGAAGTTGGGAGATAGCAGATTTTTTTTGCAGTTTCTCGTATTTCCGCATCTGCGGTTTGGGAACCGCAGATGCGACGTAGAGGAACGCAGAAGCGAGGTTGATCAAAGCCTTCAGTTTCCGCAGGTGCGGTGTGTGCTCCGCAGAAGCGGGCCCGCATCTGCAAGGAATTTACCGTATAAGCGGTTTGGGGCATTTTTTGGAAAACCGCATAAGCGACTTTATTTTCGCAGAAGCAAAAATTGGATAAATGGCAAGAGCCGCAGAAGTGACTCATTTTCCGCATAAGTGGGGCCGCAAAAGCGGTCCCTTGTCTGCAGAAGCGAAAATCCCTGTTCAAATATAGGAATTTCAAGGGTTAGTTTTCAAAAGTTAGAAAAATCAAATTGAGCTCGGGGGAAGGGCGATTTTGAGAGGATTTTGAAGAGGAGATTATTGGGTAACATTTCTTTAATCCCTTCTAGTTATATTTCATCATTTTGTAGTTATATCTATCATTAAAAAAATCGAATTGAGGATCAAAATTTGGAAAGATTGGGTAAAACTTCATAGGCTAAACTATTGAGTTTTGAGGTGGTGTTTGACCTCCGATTTTGGAGATTTTTATATGGTTAGACTCGTGAGAGTACGAGGGTTCTGAAAATGTAAAAATTATTTGATTCCGAGACGTTGTCCTAAAGGGCATTTTGGTCATTTTACCTAATTTCGCGTCTTGTCCTTGAATTTAATATTAGAATCAGTTGCTTGAGATGTTATTTATGATGTGTAATTGAATTGAATAGATTTGGGAAATTTGGAGTCGGATACTCCTGGCAAAGTCATGGTTTCTGGTTGATTTTTGAACCGGTTCGAGGTAAGTGGCTTGTCTAACCTTGTGTGGGGGACCTTTCCCCTTAGGATTTGTTATTTGGTATTTTGAGTGCCTTGTACGCGAGGTGATGAGCGCGTACTTGAGCCAGTTGTTGAAAATCCGGTTTTTACTTAAGATATTGAGATTGAGTTTCTTTCATATTTGCTTTATTCTACTTGCAATTATAACCTGTTCTACATTAGGAAAGCATATTTAGTTGATTTAACTTGCCTAATTGCTTAAGTTGCCTTGGCTGTACTACGTGAAGCATGCTAGGCCAGTACTACCTGTTGCTTGTCTTTTGTACTTCATTTCTGTGTATCTTCTGGTTGTGATTGCGCATTTATATTGGGACTATGGATGTGGGATTCCGGTAGCTCTCCCCTTGTTTGTTTACTTTGGGACTACGGGTTCGATTCTCGGTAGATCCCCTTGCACTTTTACTTTGGGATTGGGGGTTAGATTACCGATAGATCCCCCCTGCACTTTTACTTTGGGACTGCGGGTTAGATTCCCGATAGATCCCCCAGCATATTGATGGTTGGACTACGGGATGGTATCCCGGGAGATCCTTCGGATTTACATATGTGATGGACTACGGGACGGTATCCCGGGAGATCCACTGGACAGATGAGAAAAATGACTACAGGATGGTATCCTGGGAGATCTTCATTTTTATCATTGGTATTGAGCTGTACACATTTCGTGTTTACTTTGTTCCTTGTGTAGTTGTTATTGCCTTGTTGAACTGTCTTATCTTATTGTTGTGCTTATTATTACTGCCATTTCTTTCACACTGTTAATATATTATTATATTTTACCTCAGTAGGGCCCTGACCTTCCTCATCACTACCCAACCGAGGTTAGGCTTGCCACTTACTGAGTACCGCTGTGGTGTACTCATGCCCCCTTCTGCGCATGTTTTTCATGTGCAGATCCAAGTTCCTCCACCCAGGCGTACTATCATCGAGGTGGAGAGATATAGCAGAGGCTTCGAGGTATATCTGCAGCATCCGCAGACCGAAGAGTCTCCTTCCTTATTCTATCTGTAGTGTTTTGATTCTATCATACTTTTGATGTAGACATTCTGGAGATTAGAGCATTTACAGTATTTCTTTTAGCCTGTGTTTCCCGTGAGTTTCCGGGTTTTGGGATTTAGTTGTAGACTTCCACATTTCTTTTGAGTTGTATAGGCAGAGCGACCTTATACGCAGTTATTATTTTAATATGTTCAGTTTTATTTAACTATCCCGCAAGTTAGGTTGTTATTTCCGCATTGTTAGGCTTACCTAGTTATAGCGACTAGGTGCCATCACGACATGTTCACAGAGGGCGAACTGGGATCGTGACAAGTTGGTATCAGAGCTCTAGGTTCATAGGAGTCACGGATCACATGTCGGTTTATTAGAGTCTCGCTGATCGGTACGGAGACGTCTGTACTTATCTACGAGAGGCTATGTAACTGTTTAGGAAAAATCTTCATTTCATTTGAATTCCTTGTCGTGCGATATTTTTGACATCAATTCTAAACTTCTGTCTTCTATTCTCTCACATATGGTGAGGACATGTGCTACTCGAGATAATCAGGCACCCGCGCCTCTACTGCAGCCAGCAGAGGCCGGGGCCGGGGTAGAGGTCGAGGACACGCACGTGGTTCAGCCAGAGCACCTGTGCGAGCTGCCGTCGAGGCAACACCAGCATATCCAGCCGGAGCCCAGGCACCTGGCACACCTACTACTGCCACTACTACTCCAGCTCTCCAGGAGACTTTAGCTCAGTTCATGAGTATGTACACAACCTTGGCTTGGGCAGGGTTGCTTCCCCTTGCTGCAGCCACATCCCAGGCCGGGGGAGGAGCACAGACTCCCACTGTCCGCACTCCTGAGCAATGAGTGCAGGTTGAGTAGGCTCCCGAGATTATTCCCGCACCGCCTGCAGCGCCAGTTCAGCCCGAGGATGGGTCAGCTGCTTCAGAGGACGAGCAGGGGAGATTTGAGAGGTTCAAGAAGTATGATCCCCCAGTGTTCAGTGGATTAGCATCAGACGATGCCTTGGGATTTCTAGAGGAGTGTCACCGTATTCTTCTCACTATGGGCATAGTGGAGTCCAGCGGGGTTTCTTTCACTGCTTTTCAGCTTTGGGAAGCCGCCTATGATTGGTGGCGCACTTATGAGATAGACAGTCCAGTCGAGGATGCTTCACTGACTTGGACCTAGTTCTCGGATATGTTTATGAGAAAGTTCGTCCCCCAGAGTCTCAGGGACGCATGGCGCGCAGAGTTTGAGCATATGCACCAGGGTGCTATGACCATTTCGGAGTATGCCATCCATTATACCAGATTGGCCATGCATGCACTTGCCTTGGTTGCTACAGTTCGGGAGAGAGTTTGCAGGTTCATTGAGGGTCTTATTCCACCCATCAGATCTAGCATGGCTCGAGAGTTGGAGATGGACATTCCTTATCAGCAGGTAGTGAGCATTGCTAGGAGGATTGAGGGTATGCTCGCCAGTGAGCGAGGGGAGAGGGAGGCCAAGAGGTCTCGAGAGTCGGGTCACTACTCTGGTGCCCGTACCCCATCAGCAGGTCGTTATGGCAGAGGTTATGCGAGTCGCCCCGTCCATTCAGCTCTTCTAGCAGCCATCAGTGCTCCAGCTCCGCCTATACCTCAGGAACCTTACTATGCACCTCCAGTTTCTGGCGCGCCTCCTGCACGGGGTACTTCTAGGGGTCAGTCTAGCAGACCTAGCCCTAGTCAGTCACAGCCACCGCATCCTCCCAGAGCTTGTTTCAAGTGTGGTGATATACGCCACATGGTTAGGGACTGCCCCAGACTTGGTAGGGGTGCATCTTCATAGACTGCTCAGCCACAGCGTGCTCCTCAGAGTTCTCAGGCCATGATCACAACTCCAGCTGTTGCCTTACCTACCCAGCCGGCTAGGGGTGGAGGTTGGGGAGATAGAGGTCTCCCTCGAGTGAGGGGCCAGGCCAGATATTATGCTATTCCTGCTCATACTGAGGCTGTTGCCTTCGACTTCATCATTACAGGTATTATACTTGTTTGTCACAGATAGGCATCGGTTCTATTCGATCCGGCTCTATTTATTCTTATGTGTCTTCTTACTTTGCTCCGAATTTGGGTGTGCCTCGGGATTCTTTGAGTGCCCCCATTTATGTTTCTACTCCTGTGGGAGATTCTCTTGTTGTTGACCATATTTATCAGTCATGTTTGGTTGCTATTCGTGGTTTTGAAACCAGAGCGGATTTATTGTTACTCGGTATGGTTGATTTTGACATTATTTTGGGCATGGACTAGTTGTCGCCCCATTTTGCTATTCTTGATTGTCATGCCAAGATCGTGACGCTAGCTATGCTAGGTATTCCGCGTATTGAGTGGAGTGGTACTTTAGATTAAACTCCCAGTAGAGTTATCTCTTTTCTTAAAGCTTAGTGCATGGTTGAGAAGGGTTGTGCTGCGTATTTAGCTTATGTGAGAGATGTCAGTGCTGATACCCCTTCTATTGATTTAGTTCCAGAGGTATAGGATTATCCCGATGTGTTTCCAGCTGATCTTCCGGGCATGCCGCCTGATAGAGACATTGATTTTGGCATTGATCTGTTGCCGGGCACTCAGCCCATTTCCATTCCCCCGTATCGTATGGCTCCTCCTGAGTTGAAGGAGTTGAAGGATCAGTTGCAGGAATTGCTTGGTAAGGGTTTTATTCGACCTAGTGTTTCACCGTAAGGTGCTCCTGTCTTGTTTGTGAAGAAGAAAGATGGTTCTATGCGTATGTGTATTGATTATCGCTAGTTAAACAAAGTTACAGTGAAGAACCGTTATTCCTTGCCTCGTATTGATGATCTGTTTGACCAACTTCAGGGCGCACAGGTGTTTTCTAAGATTGACTTGCACTCATGTTACCATCAGTTGAAGATTCGGGAGCCAGATATCCTAAACATTGCCTTCAGAACTCGGTATGGTCATTACGAGTTCCTTGTTATGTCATTTGGGCTGACCAATGCCCCAACAACTTTCATGCATTTGTTGCACAGTGTATTCAGGCCATATCTTGACTCATTCGTTATTATTTTTATTGATGATATTCTGGTGTATTCTCGGAGTCGGGAAGATCATGAGCAGCACTTGAGGCGAGCTTTTAGAAGCTCAAGACAACTTTGACTACAGCCCTAATTTTGATGTTGCCTACTGGTTCGGGGTCTTATACTGTCTATTGTGATGCCTCGAGAGTTGGCCTTGGAGCGGTGTTGATGCAGGACGGTAGGGTGATTGCCTACGCGTCCAGACAGTTGAAGATACATGAAAAGAATTACCCTGTCCATGACCTTGAGTTAGCTGGCGTTGTTCTGCCTTGAATATCTGGCGTCATTATTTGTACGGTGTGCCTTGTGAGATCTATACTGACCATCGGAGCTTGCAACACTTACTCAAGCAAAAGGATCTTAATATGCATTAGAGGAGGTGGTTAGAGTTGCTGAAGGATTATGACATTACTATTCTGTGTCACCCTGGAAAGGCCAATGTGGTGGCGGATGCCTTGAGTCGCCGGGCGGAGAGTTTAGGAAGTTTGGCATATCTACCAGCTTCAGTGAGGCCTATGGCGATGGATGTTCAGGCCTTAGCCAGCCAGTTTGTGATATTGGAACTTTCGGAGCCCAGTCAGGTTCTAGCTTGTGTGGTTTCCCGATTTTCCTTATTTGATCTTATCAAGGAGCAGCAGTATGAAGACCTTAATTTGCTTGTCCTTAAGGATAAGGTTCAGTGGGGAGATGCTAGAGATGTGGTATCGGAGATGACAGGGTATTGAGGATGCAGGGCGAGATTTGTGTGCCTAATGTTGATGGTCTTTGAGAGTTGATTCTAGTAGAGACCCATAGTTCGCGGTATTCCATCCATCCGGGTGCCGCGAAGATGTATCAGGACTTGAGGCAGCACTATTGGTGGAGGCGGATGAAGAAAGATATAGTTGGTTATGTGTCTAGGTGCCTCAACTGCCAGCAGGTGAAGTATGAGCACCAGCGCCCGGGTGGGTTGCTTCAGCAGATAATTTCCAGAGTGGAAATGGGAGCGCATCACCATGGACTTTGTATCTGGACTCCCACGAACATTGAAGAAGTTTGATTCCATTTGGGTTATTGTGGATCGGCTGACCAAGTCCGCTCATTTCATTCCTGTATGTACTACTTATTTATCGGAGCAGTTGGCGGAGATTTATATCCGGGAGATCGTCCGTCTGCATGGTATTCTAGTTTCTATCATTTTGGATAGAGGTACTCAGTTTACATCGTGGTTCTGGAGAGCCGTGCAGCAGTAGTTAGGCACTCGGGTAGAGTTGAGCACAACATTTCACCCCCAGACAGACGGACAGTCTGAGCGTACTATTCAAATTCTTGAGGATATGCTCCGTGCGTGTGTGATTTAGTTTGGAGGGTCTTGGGATCATTTCTTGCCATTGGCGGAGTTTGCTTACAACAATAGTTATCAGTCCAGCATTCAGATAGCGCCGTATGAGGCTTTATATGGTAGGAGGTATAGATCTCCGGTGGGTTGGTTTGAGCCGGGTGAGGCCAGGCTATTGGGCACAGAGTTGGTTCAGGATGCGTTGGAGAAGGTTAAGATGATTCAGGATAGAATCCGTATAGCCCAGTCCAGACAGAAGAGTTACGCAGACAGGAAGGTTCGTGATGTTTCATATATGGTTGGTGAGTAGGTTCTGCTTCGGGTTTCGCCTATGAAAGGCGTCATGATGTTTAGGAAGAAAGGAAACTTGAGTCCGAGGTTTATTGGCCCTTTTGAGATCTTGAGGCGAGTTGGGGAGGTTGCTTACGAGCTTGCCTTACCTCCCAGTTTGGCCGGAGTTCATCCGGTATTTCATGTTTTGATGCTCCGGAGGTATCACGGTGAACCATCGCACGTGTTGGATTTCAGTTCAGTCCAGTTGGACAAGGATCTATCCTATGTTGAGGAGCCAGTGGCTATATTGGACATGCAGATCAGAAAGTTGAGGTCAAAGAACATAGCTTCAGTGAAGGTTCAGTTGCGGGGTCAGCCGGCCGAGGAGGCGACTTGGGAGACCGAGCAGGATATGCACAGCAGCTACCCTCATCTTTTCACTACTTCAGGTATGTTCTCTATGCTCATTCGAGGACGAATGAATGTTTAAGTGTAGGAGGATGTGACGAGCCGGCCAGTCGTCTTAAGAATTGACGCCCCAATCACCTATTAACTGCTTTCCCTAAGTTCAATTCTGCTATTTTGGTTTGCCGGGACGTTCGGTGTTGAGTTTCGAAAAGTTTTGGGACACTTAGTCCCTAAATGAGAGCTTAAGTGTTGAAAAATGGTCTGTAGTCGGAACAGTGTGAAGATGACCTCAGAATGGAAATCCGATGGCTCCGTTAGCTCCGTTAGGTGATTTCGAGGTATCTCATTTAGGCTTGAAATGCCGAAGTTTGAATTTTTGAAGTTTCCGGTCCAATAGTGAGTTTTTGATTCGAGGGTCGGAATGGAATTCCGGAAGTTGCAGTAGCTGCGTCGCGCCGTTTGGGATGTGTGTGCAAAGTTTCAGGTCATTCAGACATGTTTTGGTTAGGTTTTTGATCGGAAGCGTATTTTGATAAAAATAGAAGTTCTCAGGCCTAAATCATTGATTAATTCGGGTTTCCGGTGTTGCGTAAGGTGTTTTAAGGATTGGTACAAGTTTGAATAGGGTAATAGGTGTCATTGGTGCTTTTGGTTGAGGTCCCGGGGGCCTAGGGATGATTTCGGAGGGTTGACGGAAGAATTTTGGAAGTTGGGAGATAGCAGGTTTTTTTTTTGCTGCTTCTGGTATTTCCGCATCTGCAGTTTGGGAACCGCAGATGCGGTACTGCAGATGCAGCGTAGAGGACCGCAAAAGCGAGGTTGATCAAAGCCTTCAGTTTCCGCAGGTGAGGTGTGTGCTCCGCAGAAGCGGGCCCGCATCTGCGAGGAATTTACCGCAGAAGCGGTTTGGGGATTTTTAGGAAAATCGCAGAAGTGGCTTTATTTCCGCAGAAGCGGAAATTGGATAAATGGAAAGAGCCGCAGAAGCGACTCATTTTACATATAAGCGGGACCGCAGAAGCGGAAATCCCTGTTAAGATATAGGAATTTCGAGGGTTAGTTTTCAAAAGTTAGAAAAATCAAATTGAGCTCGGGGAAGGGCGATTTTGAGAGGATTTTGAAGAGGAGATTATTGGGTAACGTTTCTTTAATCCTTTCTAGTTATATTTCCTCATTTTGTAGTTAAATCCATCATTAAAACAATCGAATTGAGGATAAAAAATTGGAAGATTGGGTAAAACTTCATAGGCTAAACTATTGAGTTTTGAGGGGGTGTTTGACCTCCGATTTTGGAGATTTTTTTATGGTTAGACTCGTGAGAGTACGAGGGTTCTGAAAATATAGAAATTATTCGATTCCGAGATGTTGGCCTAAAGGGCATTTTGGCCAATTTACCTAATTTCGCGTCTTGTCCTTGAATTTAATAGTAGAATCAGTTGTTTGAGATGTTATTTACGATATGTAATTAAATTGAATAGATTTGGGCCATTTGGAGTCGGATACTCGTGGCAAAGGCGTGGTTTCTGGTTGATTTTTGTACCGGTTCGAGGTAAGTGGCTTGTCTAACCTTGTGTGGGGGACCTTTCCCCTTAGGATTTGTTATTTGGTATTTTGAGTGCCTTGTACACGAGGCGACGAGCGCATACTTGAGCCAATTGTTGAAAATCCGGTTTTTACTTAAGATATTGAGATTGAGTTTCTTTCATATTTGCTTTATTCTACTTGCAATTATATCATGTGCTAGATTAGGAAAGCATGTTTAGTTGATTTAACTTGCCTAATTGCTTATGTTGCCTTGAATGTACTACGTGAAGCATGCTAGGCCAGTACTACCTGTTGCTTGCCTTTTGTACTTCATTTCTGTATATCTTTAGGTTGTGATTGCGCATTTATATTGAGACTACGGATGTGGGATTCCGGTAGCTCCCCCCTTGTTTGTTTACTTTAGGATTATGGGTTCGATTCCTGGTAGATCCCCCTGCACTTTTACTTTAGGACTGCGGGTTAGATTCCCCTATAGATCCCCCCCTGCACTTTTACTTTGGGACTGCGGGTTAGATTCCCGATAGATCCCCCTGCAAATTGATGGTTGGACTACAGGACGGTATCCCAGGAGATCCTTCGAATTTACATATGTGATGGACTACGGGACGGTATCCCGGGAGATCCACTGGACAGATGAGAAAAAGGACTATAGGATGGTATCCTGGGAGATCCTCATTGTTATCACTGGTATTGAGCTGTACACATTCCGTGTTTACTTTGTTCCTTGTGTAGTTGTTATTGCCTTGTTGACCTGTCATATCTTACTGCTGTGCTTATTATTACTGCCATTTCTTTCATACTATTAATTTATTATTATATTTTACCTCAGTAGGGCCCTGACCTTCCTCGTCACTACAAAACCGAGGTTAGGCTTGGCACTTGCTGAGTACCGCTGTGGTGTACTCATGCCCTTTCTGCGCATGTTTTTCATGTGCAGATCCAGGTTCCTCCACCCAGGTGTACTATCATCAAGGCGGAGAGATCTAGCGGAGACTTCGAGGTATATCTGCAGCGACCGCAGATCAAAGAGTCTCCTTCCTTCTTCTATCTGTAGTGTTTAGATTCTATCATACTTTTGATGTAGACATTCTGGAGATTAGAGCATTTACAGTATTTCTTTTAGCTTGTGTTTCCCGTGAGTCTCTGGGTTTTGGGATTTAGTTATAGATTTCCGCATTTCTTTTGAGTTGTATAGGCCGAGCGGCCTTATATGCAGTTATTATTTTAAAATGTTTAGTTTTATTTAACTATTCCGCAAGTTAGGTTGTTATTTCCGCATTGTTAGGCTTACCTAGTTATAGGGACTAGGTGCCATCACGACATGTTCACGGAGGGCGAACTGGGGCCGTGACAATATCTTACAACAAACACCAAAAAACCTAACTCATGTTTACCAAATGGCTAGCCCATGATTTTATTCCACTAGTACAAACCAGATTCAAAAGGAAAAGACAAAAATGAGCAAACAGGGCAAAGAAATTCAATATTGACTACAGACTTTAGATAAAAACGTAACACTTAACAAACTAACACATTCCAAATTTCAATTACATCCTATTAGTTGATAGATATGCTAATCAAAATCTTCCTAAAACTAAGTGTTAAATGTTGTGCATAAAATTGAAATAAAGAGAAATAGAGCTCAGTAACAACAACATCAGATTTCATCAACTTTTATAGATCCACACTTCAAACTACACTTAAGTCATATCCATAGGGTCAAAATATACTTGGAATATGAAAGGAAATAGAGAAATGTGAGGTTAGTAGCCCAGCAGCAATAGAGCAGAATCCAATAGCAGGAAATAACCAGCAAAACCAATTTCAAACCAAAAAAATGATGCGCAGCAGTCCAAAAAACTAATTTCAATCGAACAGTAACCACAACAAACTTCAAACCAAACTTTTAAAATCCAAAACTTAAACCAATTCGACCCAAACGCAAGACCTAGTCATTTTCAACAACTTTAACTAAGCGATGAGGATCAGGCAACCAAAAACCAGTAATTTTTTTGTACTTTTCAACCAAAAAAATGCAGAGAATTCTCAGTCTAGCTGTCTTAGTTTTTGAATGATTTTTTATCTCTTAAAATATTACTTGAATGTCAAGCAAAGGTGCCTTGATAGGCAAGGAATTAGGGCTGCAGAAATGCAACTAGTTTTGCACCCTAATCCTTTTGATATTTTCATTTTAGTTTAGGTACCCTTAGTTTAGAAATCAAAACTCAAAATAGCCCCCCTCCCCAACTTCTAGGAAGCTTCCTAGTCTGTTACTGAGATTCCCTTAACCCTAGAATTCCCATATTACCCTTTAGGACCCCTGTTATTACCCTTGGGCCATGCAGAATATGGGTCAAATCTCACCCAATTCAGAGTCTTAATGGGTCTGTTAAAAAAACCAGTTCGACTCTCTTTTGGGCTCTTTGATTTCCCAATTCAAATCAAGATTAAAAACTCAAAAAAATATTCTTGAATAATCAATTACAGAGTCTCAAGACTTGAAAAGCTCAGGCCTAAACAGAAGCAAAAATCTAACACCTCTAAACTTAGCACCAGAATACAAATAATAACTAAACACATCCTAAAACTAACATGCAAATGAACGGTGTGAACAAAATGAAAGAAAATGGGAAATAAAGTCAGAAAACTAAAAGAAAGGGTAGAAGAAAATGATAAGAGAACAAGGAAACAGAAATTAAATAATAAAAGGTGAAGAAGAGGAAAACACCTAAAACAAACTCGAACCAGTAAGAAACGGAGGTCGAATCTTCAGAGCCTTCCAATTTTTGGCCCAATTCGATCTTAATCGTGTGTTCTTACCAAGAACACACGAATAAAGTCAGAATCGGCCTAAATCTTCAAGAGAACTCGAATCAGGGACTTTGAGGTTTTAAGGTTCGGATCTTTGATCCAATATTCGAGAGGTTAAAGTCTGATTCGAAGGCAAATAGTTATGTATTTGGTATGAGGGGACCATGGGGATTGTAGGGTGTTAGTTTGGGTCGGTTTGGGACCGGCGCCTCCACAGGAGGGGAGGGGATTTTTGGGCGGTGCTAGGGTTTGGAGTCTGAGTCTCTGAGAGAGAGGGGGGGTGAGAGAGACGATTGAGAGATGGGGGGAGGGGTTAGGCGTTTGGATATATAAATATTAGAGGGAACCCAGTTCCCGTCCGTGGATTAGAAGCAATCAACGGCTCAGATCTAAGGTCCATGAAATGGTGCCGTTTGGTTTATGGATGGGGCAGGCCGGTTTTGGAGTGGGTTTTGGGGTTAAACGGACCTAAATGGCAAATTGTCTAGGTCTGGATGAATTGAATTGGAATTGGCCCAAACTGATTTCCCTCTTCTTTCTTTTCTTTTTCTTTTCATTTTTTTTTCTGACTTCTTTTAAATTAAAATTAAAAATAAAACCTAAATTAATTACTAATCAAATTATCCTATCTAATTAAATTAACTAACTCTAAATAATAATTATCACAACTAATTAAATACCAAATTAAAGAAAAACTACCAAAAGTCGAAACTAAAAAATTAAAAATACAAAAATAAGTTATTTTTTGTGATATTTTCTTTTTTATAAAACATTAGATTACTAATTAATTCAAGAATGCAAAAATTAGATCCTAAATGCAAATGCAGTGTATTTTTGTATTTTTTTCATGAATTAAATAAAATAAACATGCACAGACATAACAATAACAAAATGCTACGAAAATATGACGACCCAAAGGGTTCATCACCTATTTTCTCTCTTTTTCGCTCTTTCGAGGCCTTGAAAATCCTATTTTTAGTTGCCTCGATTTGCGTGCACAGTCCGGACGCGTAGCTGGAAAGCTTGAATATGAATTCTGTGTGAAAAATGATGAAATTTGATATTAATATGATTAAAGTTGACTTCGGTCAACATTTTGGATAAATAGACCCGAACCCGTGATTGGACGGTCCCGAAGGGTCCGTAGGAAAATATGGGACTCGGGCGTATGCCCGGAATCGAAATCCGAGGTCTCGAGCCCAAGAAATAAATTTTTTTAAAAGAAATTATTTTTTTGAAATTATTAAGGAAATCGAAAATGAAATTTGATTAGAAGACTGTGGTATCGGGCTCGTATTTTGGTTTCAACACCCGGTACAAGTCTTATATATGGTTTAAGCGCTTTCTGTAAAATTTGGTTGAAATCGGACGTCATTCGACCTGTTTCGGACCTAAATATCTAGAAATGAAAGTTTATGAAGTTTGAAGAAAAAGTGATGATTTTGAGGTTTGATTCCTCGTTTATGATATTATTTTGGCGATTTGATCGCACGATTAAGTTCGTAGGATGTTGTTGAGTTAGTGTGTGTGTTTGGTTAGGAGCCACGAGGGCTCGGTAGTGTTTCAGAGGTGTTTCAGGATGTTTTGAACTTAGGAAAAGTATCAAATTTTCTGCAATTTTTGCACAGGCTTTTTCTTTTTCGCGATCGCGGCCTTCAGCTCACATTCGCACTGATTGTGGTGTCCCCTACTTCACGTTCATGTTCAATTTCATGCGTTCGCGCAGTGCAACCCCCCTTCAACGCGTTCGCGTATTCATTCATGCGTTCACATAAGCCAAAATCTGGGACCCCAGTAATTAACTCTACGCGTTCGCAGGCCCTTATCGCGAACGCGATGCTTCCAGTTCCCCCTGCTTCGCGAACGCGACCCCTGTGTCGTGAACGCATAGGGCATTTTGCCCAGTTAATTTAAAAGCCTAAAAACAGAACAGTGACGGGTTTTATTCAAAAATTCACACGAGCTCTTCTTCTCCACAGCCCCTAGGCGACTTGTAGAGCAACTCTTCACCAAATCTTCTTGGGTAAGTATTATCTAACTCATTTTCTTCATTTTCTATCATCATCCATTGAAATCCTAGGCCTAAATCATGTAATCTAGGGTTGCAATTGGGGGAAATGGGTAGAGTTAGGGCTTTTCAATTTTCTTTGATTTAGACCTCGTTTTGGGGTCGGATTTGAAAATAAATTGTATATTCGGGCTCGTGGGGGAATGGGTGATATGGAATTGGTTCGAACCTCATGTTTTGACCAAGCGGGCCCGGGGTCGATTTTGGAATTTTTGGAAGAAAGGTTGGGAATCTATATTTAGGCATTGAGTTTGATTTGTTTAGCTATTATTGATATTATAAAGTCGTTATTTCATAGATTTGATTGAGTTGGATCCGAATTCGAGAGGGAAAGCGGTCGTTGTGGATTGATTTAGCCGTGGAAGTAGTGTTTGATCTAACTTTGGCTTGAGGGAATAGTATTAGACTATTGATTGCTAATTGCTAATTGTTGAGTACGATGTATAGACATGGTGACGAGTATATATACACCGGTATCTAGCATGACCGTGCTTATTTGTGCTTATACTAATTTTGTTGTGACTCTTCCTTGTGTAATTGATGATTTCTATATAATGTGAAGAGTATGAGAAAAAAATTATGATTTGTGAACCCTTTGGAGCATTGGCTCGAATGATAAGGTAATTATTGAGTAAGAAATGAAAGAAAGAGAAAGAAATGTGATTATTCCCTTGTCGGGTTGTATTCGTATATTGATTATCTCCCTTGCCGGGATGTGAAAGTTAGTGTTGTTGTTCCCTTGCCGGGATTTAACTGTTTACTTGTGTTTCCCTTGTCGGGACATCTATTACTGTTTGTCTATCCCCTTGCCCCGTTGGTTGTGATTGTTTCTTGGGTGAGGAAGAGTGATAAAGCACGAAGGTTGATGCCGTGCACGATTTGTGTTGAGGATATATTAATGCACGAAGGAACATTCTGTGCCATGTTTTGATTATTAATGCACGAAGGAACATTCCGTGCCATGTTTTTATTATTAATGCACGAAGGAATATTCCGTGCCCTGATTTGATAACTAATGCACGAAGGAACATTCCGTGCCATGTTTTGATTACTAATTCACGAAGGAACATTCCGTGCCATGATATGATTACTAATGCACGAAGGAACATTCCGTGCCGTGATATGAATACTAATGCACGAAGGATTATTCCGTGCCATGATATGAGTGTTTATGCACGAAGGATCATTCCGTGCCATATTGTAGTTGTAAAGTTTCATCCCTTATTTATTGATTTTGTATTCTAAACTGTTACAGTCCACTACAACATGCTCCCCTCCCTCTTGACTTGTTAAATTTCTGTATTCTCTTCTATTGCATATATCTATATATATATATATATATATATATATATATATCTATCTATATATATATATATATATATCTATATATATATATAT
>MU733271.1:129713-191947 GCA_026770625.1 Nicotiana glauca
TGACAAGTTGGTATCAGAGCAGTAGGTTACATAGGTCTCACAACTCACGGACAAACTTAGTAGAGTCTGAGGGATCGGTACGGAGACGTCTGTACTTATCCCCCAGAGGCTACAGAGTTAGGAAAAGTTTCACATTTGTTCTTTCTTGTCGTGCGGTTCTGTTTTTCAATGCTAATTGAATTTCTACTCTGTTCTTTCGCAGATGGAGAGAACACGTGCTTCCTCTTCTACCGCGCAGCAGCCCGAGCCCCCAGCAGCAGCTCCTACAAGGGGCAGAGGCCGAGGCCGTGCCAGAGGTCGAGGTAGGGGCAGAGCTCAGCCCCGAGCAGCAGTCCCAGAGGTGGAGCCTCAGGTTGATTATGACGAGGAGGTTCCAGCCCCAGCAACTCCGATGGGCCGAGCTCAGGTCCTAGAGGGGTTCATTGCCACCCTAGTTCTTCAGGATGCTCTAGTCCGATTGGTAGGCTTTATGGAGATCGTCTCTCGAGCGGGTTTGCTTCCAGTAGCACCAGCCACTTCTCAGGCTGGAGGAGGGGTTCAGACTCCTACTACACGTTCTCCGGAGCAGTTAGCTCCCGGGCTCAGGTCCCAGTGGTTCAGCCAGCTGTGGCAGTTCAGCCGGGTATTGTGACTCAGACCAGCGATGGAACGGCTATATACGCAGATGCTTTGTGGAGGCTAGATAGGTTCACCAAGCTCTTCACCACCACATTCAGCGGTGCTTCTACAGAGGACCCCCAGGATTTCTTATATAGCTGCCATAAGGTTCTTGGACTATGGGTATTGTGGAGACCAATGGGGTCGACTTCGCCACCTTTCATCTATCTGGATCCGCCAAGACTTGGTGGAGGGACTATTGTTTAGCCAGGCCAGTAGGGTCGCCATCTCCGACTTGGGACCAGTTTGCAGAGTTGTTTTTGGAGAAGTTTCTCCCAGTTACTAAGCGAGAGGCTCTTCGCAGGCAGTTCGAGCGCCTCCAGCTGGGCTCTATGGCAGTCACTCAGTATGAGACCCAGTTCATTGATCTAGCACACCATGCTATTGTTATACTCCTTACCGAGAGAGAGAGAGAGGGTGCGGAGGTTTATTGATGGATTGATTCAGCCGATCCGTATCTAGATGGCTATGGGAGACGGGAGTGAGATTTCTTTTCAGGAGGCGGCCAATGCGGCCCGTAGAGTTGAGATGGCTCTTTCACGGGGAGGTGGTCTTGGGTCAGATAAGAGGCCCCGTCATGCAGGTAGGTTTAGTGGTACCTCATCTAGAGGTAGAGATTCTTATGGTAGAGGCCAACCTCCGAGGCCCTTTCAGTCAGCTCTCCAGGTCTCTCATGGTACTTTAGGCGGTAGTGGTTCTCAGCCGCATTATTCTGACCAACAGCTTCACAGTTCCCTATCAACACCCATCAGTGCCCCACCACTTCAGAGTTTTCGGGGTGGACATATCAGGTCGACAGGGTCAGCAGTCTTAGCAGTCGAGGGCTTGTTACGGTTGTGGTGACCTAAGTCACATTGTCAGATTTTGCCCTCGAGCTTCGGGTAGTTCCCAACAGCAGGGTCCTCGCCCCATGATTTAGGCACCAGGTGATCCATAGGTCGCCCAGCCAGCTAGAGGCGGGGGTAGAGGTCATAGAGGTAGAGGTAGAGATCATAGATGTGGAGCTCAGATCGCCAGAGGTAGAGGCCAGCCAACAACCGACCGTTCCAGAGATGTGGTTCAGGGAGGTGTGGCCCAGCCCCGGTGTTATGCTCTTCCAGCCAGGCCAGAGGATGAGTCTTCGGATGCAGTTATTACATGTACTATTCTGGTCTATGATAGGGATGCTTCAATGCTATTTGACCCTGGGTCTACGTATTCGTATGTGTCATCCTATTTTGCACCATAGTTGGTCATGCCTAGTGATGATTTGGGTATTCCTGTTTATGTATCTACACTGGTGGGTGATTCTATAGTGGTCGACCGAGTGCATCATTCCTGTGTGGTAGTGTTTGAGGGTTATGAGACCCGTGTTGATTTATTGCTCTTAGACATGGTGGATTTCGACATTATATTAGGGATGGATTGGTTGTCCCCGTATCATGCTATCTTGGATTGTCACGCCAAGACCGTGACCTTGGCTTTGCCTGATTTGCCCGTTTGGAGTGGAGAGGGACCCCAGGGCATACCACCCGCAGAGTTATTTCATATGTGAAGGCTCGACGCATGGTCGAGAAGGGGTATTTAGCTCGACCGTGACCTTGGCTTTGCCAGATTCTTTTCGTGATAGTTTTCATTGATGATATTCTGATATACCCCCGCAGCCAGGAGGAGCACGAGCAGCACCTCAGAGTGGTTCTTCAGACTCTGAAGGATGTCAGTTATATGCTAAGTTCTCGAAGTGTGAGTTCTGGTTGAGTTCAGTTGCATTTCTGGGTCACGTTGTATCAGTAGAGGGTATTCAGGTGGACCCGAAGAAGATTGAGGCAGTCAAGAACTGGCCTCGACCAACATCAGCTATAGAGATTTGGAGTTTCTTGGGGTTAGCAGGCTACTATCGCAGGTTCGTGGAGGGGTTTTCATCTATTGCAGCCCCGATGACCAAATTGACCTAGAAGGGTGCCCAGTTCAGATGGTCGGATGAGTGTGAGTCAAGCTTTCAGAAGCTCAAGATAGCTCTGACCATGGCACCGGTATTGGTTTTGCCCACAGGTTCAGGGCCTTATACAGTCTATTGTAATGCTTCCCGTATTGGGCTTGGTGCAGTATTGATGCAAGATAGCAGAGTCATTGCCTATGGTTCGAGGCAGTTGAAGATCCACGAGAAGAATTATCCGGTTCATGATCTAGAGTTGGCAACCATTGTTCATGCTTTGAAGAATTGGAGGCGTTACCTATATGGTGTGACGTGTGAGGTGTACACTGATCACAAGAGTCTTCAATACTTGTTCAAGCAAAAGGAGTTGAATTTGAGGTAGAGGCGGTGGTTGGAGTTATTGAAAGATTATAATGTTACTATTTTGAATCACCCGGGGAAAGCCAATGTGGTGGCCGATGCATTGAGTAGGAAGTCCGCCAGCATGGATAGTCTTGTTTATATTCCGGTCAGCCAGAGACCACTTGCTTTGGATATTCAGGCCTTGGCCAATCGATTTGTGAGGCTGGATATTTCTGAGCATATCAGAGTGTTAGCCTGCACGATTGCTCGTACTTCATTATTGGAGCGTATTCGTGTTCGGCAGTTTGATGATCCCCATTTGTGTGTCCTGAGAGACACGGTGCAGCATGGAGGTGCCACAAAGGTGACCTTAGATAGCGATGGTGTTTTGAGATTGCAGGGGCGAGTTTGTGTGCCCAATGTCGATGGGATTCGAGAGTTGATCTTAGCGGAGGCCCATAGTTCTCGGTATTCTATTCACCCGGGCGCCGCGAAGATGTATCAGGACTAGCGGCAGCATTATTGTTGGCGTAGGATGAAGAAGGATATTGTTGCATATGTGGCTTTTTGTTTGAACTGTCAGCAGGTTAAGTACGAGCATCAGAGGCCTGGTGGACTGTTTAAGAGGATTGAGCTTCCCGAGTGGAAATGGGAGAGGATTACCATGGATTTCGTTACCGGAATTCCGTTGACTCGGAAGAAGTTCGATGCGATATGGGTTATTGTTGATAGACTGACCAAGTCAGCACATTTCATTCCCGTAGCAGTCTCCTATTCATCCAAGAGGTTAGCTGAGATTTATATCCGGGAGATTGTTTGCCTTCATGGTGTGCTGGTATCTATCATTTCGGACCGGGGTACGCACTTAATCTCGTGTTTTTGGGGTACAGTTCAGCGAGAGTTGGGCACTCGGGTTGAGTTGAGCACAATATTTCATCCTCAGACGGACGGTCAGTCCAAACGGACTATTCAGATTTTGGAGGATATGCTCCGGGCTTGTGTTATCGACTTTGGAGGTTCGTGCGATCAATTCTCGCCTTTAGCGGAGTTTGCCTACAACAACAGCTATAGTCCAGCATTCAGATGGATCCATATGAGGTGTTGTATGGTTGGCGATGTCGGTCTCCAATTGGATGGTTTGAGCCGGGAGAGGCTCGGTTATTGGGCACAGATTTAGTACAGGAGGCCTTAGATAAGGTCAAAATCATTCAGGACAGGCTTCGTTCGGCTCAGTCGCGGCAAAAGAGTTATGCAGATCGTAAGGCTCGAGATGTAGCTTTCATAGTTGGTGAGCGGGTATTGCTCCGAGTGTCGCCTATGAAGGGCGTGATGAGATTTGGGAAGAAGGGCAAGCTTAGCCCTAGGTTCATTGGTCCGTTTGAGATTCTCGATCGTGTGGGAGAGGTGGCTTATAGACTTGCCTTGCCGCCTAGCTTGTCAGCCGTGCATCCAGTGTTTCATGTGTCCATGCTTCGGAGGTATCATGGCGATCCAGCCCACGTGTTAGATTTCAGCACTGCCAGTTGGACAAGGATCTGTCTTATGAGGAGGAGCCGATAACTATTCTAGGCTGGCAGGTTCGACAGTTGAGGTCGAAGATTTTTCCTTCAGTGCGTGTTCAGTGGAGAGGTCAGCCTCCTGAGGAATCCACCCGGGAGTCCGAGTCTGATATGCGGAGCCGTTATCCTCATCTTTTTCCCGACTCAGGTACTTCTTTCTTTTGTTCGTTCGAGGACGAACAGTTGTTTTAGAGGTGGAGAATGTGACGACCCAAAGGGGTCATCACCTGTTTTCTCTCTTTTTAGTGATTTTGAGGCCTTGAAAATCTTATTTTTAGTTGCCTTGATTTGCGTGCGCAGTCCGGGCACGTAGCCGGAAAGCTAAAATATGAATTCTGTGTGAAAAATGATGAAATTTGATATTAATATGATTATAGTTGACTTTGGTCAACATTTTGGGTAAATGGACCCGGACCCATGATTGGACGGTCCTGGAGGGTCCGTAGGAAAATATGGGACTCGGGCGTATGCCCGGAATCAAAATTCGAGGTCCCGAGCCCGAGAAATAAATTTTTTTAAAAGAAATTGTTTTTCTAAAATTATTAAGGAAATCGGAAATGAAATTTGATTAGAAGACTGTGGTATCGGGCTCATATTTTGGTTCCGATGCCCGGTACAAGTCTTATATATGGTTTAAGCGCTTTCTGTAAAATGTGGTTGAAATCGGACGTAATTTGACGTGTTTCGGACCTAAATATCTAGAAATGAAAGTTTATGAAGTTTGAAGAAAAAGTGATGATTTTGAGGTTTGATTCCTCGTTTATGATGTTATTTTGGCAATTTGATCGCACGATTAAGTTCGTAGGATGTTTTTGAGTTAATGTGTGTATTTGGTTAGGAGACCCGAGGGATCGAGAGTGTTTCGGAGGTGATTCAGGATGTTTTGAATTTAGGAAAAGTATCAGATTTTCTGCAATTTTTGCACAGGCTTTTTCTTCTTCGCGATCGCGGCCTTCAGCTCGCGTTCGCACTGAATGTGGTGTCCCCTTCTTCGCCTTCGCGTTCAATATCACGCATTTGCGTAGTGCCAGCCCCCCTTCAACGCGTTCGCGTACTCATTCACGCGTTCGCATAAGCCAAAATCTGGGACCCCAGTAATTAACTCTACGCGTTCGCAGACCCCTATCGCGAACGCGATGCTTCCAGTTCCCCCTGCTTCGCGAACGCGACCCCTGTGTCGCGAACGCATAGGGCATTTTTGCCCAGTTAATTTAAAAGCCTAAAAATAGAATAGTGATAGGTTTTATTCAAAAATTCACACGAGCTCTTCTTCTCCAAGCCCCTAGGCGACTTGTAGAGCAACTCTTCACCAAATCTTCTTATGTAAGTATTATCTAACTCGTTTTCTTCATTTTCTATCATCATCCATTGAAATCCTAGGCCTAAATCATGTAATCTACGGTTGAAATTGGGGGAAATGGGTAGAGTTAGGGCTTTTCAATTTTCTTTGATTTAGACCTCGTTTTGGGGTCGGATGTCAAAATAAATTATATATTCGGGCTCGTGAGGGAATGGGTGATATGGAATTGGTTCGAACCTCGTGTTTTGACCAAGCGGGCCTGGGGCCGATTTTGGAATTTTTGGAAGAAAGGTTGGGAATCTATATTTAGGAATTGAGTTTGATTTGTTAAGCTATTATTGATATTATAAAGTCGTTATTTCATTGATTTGATTGAGTTGGAGCTGAATTCGAGAGGGAAAGCGGTCGTTGTGGATTGATTTAGCCGTGGAAGTTGAGGTAAGTGTTTGATCTAACTTTGGCTTGAGGGAATAGGATTAGAGTATTGATTGCTAATTGCTAATTATTGAGTACGGTATATAGGCATGGTGACGAGTATCTATACACTGGTGTCTAGCATGACCGTGAGTCCTTATTTGTGCTTATACTAATTTTGTTGTGACTCTTCCTTGTGTAATTGATGATTTCTATATAATGTGAAGAGTATGAGAAAAAAATATGATTTGTGAACCCTTTGGAGCGTTGGCTCGAACGATAAGGTAATTATTGAGTAAGAAATGAAAGAAAGAGAAAGAAATGTGATTATTCCCTTGTCGGGCTGCATTCGTATATTGATTATCTCGCTTGTCGGGATGTGAAAGTTAGTGTTGTTGTTCCCTTGCCGGGATTTAACTGTTTACTTGTGTTTCCCTTGCCGAGACTTCTATTACTGTTTGTCTATCCCCTCACGCCATTGGTTGTGATTGTTGCTTGGGTGAGGAAGAGTGATAAAGCACGAAGGTTGATGCCGTGCATGATTTGTGTTGAGGATATGTTAATGCACGAAGGAACATTCTGTGCCATGTTTTGATTATTAATGCACGAAGGAACATTCCGTGCCATGTTTTGATTATTAATGCACGAAGGAACATTCCGTGCCCTGATTTGATTACTAATGCACGAAGGAACATTCCGTGCCATGTTTTGATTACTAATGCACGAAGGAACATTACATGCCATGATATGATTACTAATGCATGAAGGAACATTCCGTACCATGATATGAATACTAATGCACGAAGGATCATTCCGTGCCATGATATGAGTGTTTATGCATGAAGGATCATTCCGTGCCATATTATAGTTGTAAAGTTTCATCCCTTATTTATTAATTTTGTATTCTAAATTGTTACAGCCCCCTACAGCATGCTCCCCTCCCTCTTGACTTGTTAAATTTTTGTATTCTCTTATATATATATATTGAACTGCACAGGTTGGTTTTGGTAGTCCTGTCTAGCCTCGTCACTACTTCGCCGGGGTTAGGCCAGGCACTCACCAGAACATGGGGTCGGTTGTGCTGATGCTACACTCTGTGCATCTTTTTGCACAGATCACGGAGCTGGAGCAGCTTTTGCATAACAGTAGGAGTTTTGGGAGCTAACTTCAGTCCAGAGATCTTGAGGTAGCCTTGATGGCGTCCGCATGGCCCGGAGTCTCTTCTATCTCTACTTTAGTTTGTTATCCTTTGTACCGGAACAAACAGAAATGTGTTTTTATTCAGACATTGTATTTAGCATTCTCTAGACGTTCGTGAGTTTGTGACTCCAGTTCTTGGGTAGAGGATTTTGTTAAACTTCTGCATTTCTTCCAGTTAATTATATATTGAGACTTCCGCTTTATCATATTATGTATTGTTGTTATTAAATGATCGATAATTGCTAAAAGAAGTAAATTAACTTGGCTTGCCTAGCTTCTATTAGTAGGCGCCATCATGGCTCCCGAGGGTAGGAAATCCGGGTCGTGATAGAAAATCCACAAAATTGCATACAATGGAAAAAATTATCTTATTTTGAATTTGTGGGAGTAATTCATATATGGCAAAAATCACATGCTCACAGTTGTCCCTCTTTGCTCGGAAACATGAAGAGTTTTCGTGCAAAGATAAAGTGAGCGGATACGAGCAATTTTTGCCCGTTTGAATACTCCGTGGGAAGTATTTTTGAAAGATTTGACCGCACCCTGCTTCCGAGGTTGCCTACATATCCTTGGCTATAAAGGAATCAGGTTAGTGTAGTTCGGGAAGTTTCGGTAGTTGGGACTACCATGAAACTGTGATTTCACTATTGTTGTTGTTGCTGCTGCTACTGCTTACTGAACTCCTTATTATACCATGACAAAATAAAAAGAAGCTAGACTAAACTATGATTTATGCATTATAAAAATCCTATCTATATCTCCAAATTTGATCTTGCAATTTCTGTTGCTCAGTTGACTTGTATTCTCCAGGTGAAGTTCCTTTATTGCCGATTTGAATCATAATCTGAGATGCTTTCTCTTTTCTTCAGGTGGGCGCCTGATTGCTGAACTTGAACAGCCTTCCTTCGAACATTGTTGCTTTGTTCTTCAGGTGGGCTCCTGATTACTGACGCTTGAATTGCTTTGTTCTCCAGGTAGGCTACAGATTACCGATGCTTGCATTGCTTTGTTCTCCAGGTGGGCTCCTGATTACCGACGCTTGAACTGCTTTATTCTCCAGGTGGGGTCCTGATTACCGACGCTTGATCTGCTTTGTTCTCCAGGTGGGATCCTGATTACCGATGCTTGAATTGCTTTGTTCTCCAGGTGGGCTTTTGATTACCGACGTTTGATCTGCTTTGTTCTCCAGGTGGGCTCCTGATTACCGACGCTTGAACTGCTTTGTTCTCCAGGTGGGCTCCTGATTACCGACGCTTGAATTGCTTTGTTCTTCAGGTGGGCTCCTGATTACCAATGCTTGATCTGCTTTATTCTTCAGGTGGGCTCTTGATTACCGATGCTTGATCTGTTTTGTTCTCCAAGTGGGCTCCTGATTACGGACGCTTCATCTACTTTGTTCTCCAGGTGGGCTCCTGATTACTGACACTTGATCTGCTTTGTTCTTCAGTTGGGCTCCTGATTACCGACACTTGATCTGCTTTGTTCTCCAGGTGGGCTCTTGATTACTGACGCTTGATCTGCTTTGTTCTCCAGGTGGGCTCCTGATTACCGATGCTTGAATTCTTTCCTTTCCTTAAAACCGGTGTTGTTCTCCCTTGCTCTCTTGATGGGTCCCGATTTCAACAAAATAGACCAAGTAAAGAAAATTTTCTGCCCCAGCTTGGTAGCTGGGCACATCTGTGAGTGTTAACTGAATCATGTTACCAAATATTGATAGGAATTTGAAATCTAGATCTCATTATCTAGGAGGGACCTGAAAACTCCTAGTTAAATAACGGTTTTAATTCTAAATTATATCTTCTAAAGGTGTGACTTTCGCTAAATCTTGTTTTCTACTGGAAATTTTAGAGCTAAGTCCCATTATTCATGTGGGTCCTGAAAACTCCTAATTGAATCCTATCTCAAGCATGCAAACTTTGAAGCCAACTTATATTTCTTTGGGGTACATTTATGCTAGATTTTGCTACTCATGATTGTTTTGAATTTAAACTAGGTCCCATTTTCCAGGAGGGTCCTGAGAATTTACGGTCAAACATGTCTGGTACTTGCTTTTCCTTACGGAGGGTTTCTCCGAAACAAACAAAATTTTCTGCCCCTGTTTCAATCAAAGAAAACTTGTGAATTTAAATATGGTGGTTGGTTTGTGGCCTTGAACTTTGAGGGCGATTTCTCTTTCACTTCCTGTGGTTCAACTCGAAAGACCTTGCCTGTTTATTGACTGACCGCTTTTCTCTATCACCTTTATCACAGAGAATACCTCTGATCCGTTCAAACCTAATATCATTCTTCTGTTGCATATTGCTCTTGCATTGACATGTACTGAACCTTTGTGTTTCTCATGAATTCCAAAGCACGTCAATTGCCATCGACTCAGTGCGCATGCTGTTCTTTCCTAACTTACATCACTGGCCCTGGCCTTGAGGTCTATTGCTCCCTCACTTGCCATGATAACTTTGATTTCTGCTTGGAAGACCTTGTTTGTCACTGGTTAACCACTTTCTTTGTCAATATTATCACAGAAAATACCTTTGATCCGTTCACCCTAACCCTCCATCTGTTGCATTGTTCATGAATTGATATATACCAAACATTTGTATTTCACATGAACCCCAAAGCATGTTGATTGTTACCAACTCAGTGCGCATGTTGTTCTTTCCTGACTTATGCCACTTTTATGTGCTAGCCAGATCCCGTTTTGTGCAATTGGAAAGTTGGTGGCAAATTTTGAAGTCATTTCTCACTTGTTCTGACCAGACAGACTCAGGAAGAGGAATTAAACAAGACAAAAGGGAACGGAGTAAAGGACAATGGAAAGGGATGATTCCTAACAAGAAAACTACAAAGTAGAAACCTATCAGATGTGGATACCAACTCTAATGACCATGACATGCACCTGTGGATTAAGTGTCCTAATCTGTCAAACAAGTCTGATGCTCAATTCTTGCTGTACCTCTAAAACGTGAAACTGGGCTTCAATGCTCCGATTATCCAATCTGATTCACGATCCTTATTCGACTTGTGGTGCCCGAAGGGTTTTAACCATCAAGCCTCTCTCATTTTGTTCTTTCTCTCAACTCACTATCGCCTTATGGTGCCTGTAAGGTTTTCACCGATAAGACTCTCTCATTTTCCTTTCCTTCTTCTTACTTCCTCTGATTCTATAGATGGCAATGCATCAACCATGGTAAAAATATCATGTGCTCCTGGCATGGCTAACTCGGCACTCTCAAAGATTATCTAGGAGGTCTTTTTGGACTGTAATGTAGCTTTTGGACAGGGTTAGAAAGAAAGGATATCATAGAGGCTCAAAATAACTGAGACAACGGGGCTAATTTATTTACAACTTTTGGAATCCATTCTAAAAAAAATAAGGAATTTGATTCTCTTTTTCCTTTTCTTTTGAAGGAGTTACTAAGAAAGACCGTCCCACTCTCGACTTCGTGGGATTATGAAACTTTTTATTATTAGTTTTTGGTATGACCGGACCCTAAGGCTACCTACGTATCTTGTGGTGACAAGAATCAGGTTAAACATAGTTCACAAGACTACTTTTGTTGTTGCTATTTTTCTTTTTCTTTTCTTTTTTTCTTTTTTTTTCTTTTTCCTTTTTTAATCTCCATTTTTCTCTTCTTTTTTTTTTTGAATTTTCCTTTTGGAATGAACCTTTTAAAATAAGCCTATGGGGACATAAACTCTTTTTTTTTTTCCTTTTTTTTGTGTATGACTGTAACTTGATTCCAAAAGTGGGGAGGTCAAATAAATTAGTATAGGCTCAAAAGGGTATCAAATGGTATAAGTGTTGATCATGCACAATATTTCTTTCACAGCTTCGGCGTTGATATCACTGATATGCCTTCCACTTTTCTTTAGTGCCTTGTTAAGTACAGAACCCTCGTTGGGTGATTTCCTTTTCACATCAGATATCCTCCGTCAATTTAGAGAAAACTTCCTTGACTTTATCTTGTTACTTGAGGTGCACTTGCTCAAAGTTGTTTGCTTCAAATTGTCCGGGATGCACTTTCCTTTAACGAATTCTTGCCATCCTATTAACTTCCCAAATTATCTGCCCCAGTTTCACACAGTTCGGGCTTCAAATGATCTCAAAATTATCTGGCCCAGTTTCACCAGTTTGGGCTTCAAATGATCTCAAAATTATGTACTTATTTCTTTCAAATGCCCCAATCATCTTCAAAATTGCTTCATTGCTTCATAAGTAAACTAACTTTTAAGACCAGACTTAGAATTATGCACGTATGTCATGTCACTAAAACCAGCATGAAAAGAACTATAAAACGAGAAGAGAACTAAACAGAAATGACTAGAGATAACAGAAAATAGAAAATTGCATTAGACAAATGGTGAAGGGGTTTGAACAATAAAAGAAGCACTAAACTGGGGTTACAACCCTGGAACAAACCTAGACATCACTAAACGAGTTACTACGACTAAACAAACCAGGCAAAATAAAAGGATAGAAAGGTTTGAGCCACAAGACAATATCTGGATTACAACCCTGAAATAAAACAGACAACAAAAATGACAACAAAATAAACCACCAAGATTTCTCCCTGGCTAGCCAAGAAAGGAGCATCTTTACAATCACCAAGATCAACATCGTAGCCACTGACTTCTACAACAACAATACTAGGACCTTCACAAGTCTTCCTCACATTGTTCTTAACAAATTGCTTTTGGATTCCCTTTGCCTGCTCGTTCTTTAGATCAACCTCTGATAGAGCTAAAAGCTTTGCAGCGCGTGGACCTCCGAGGATCTCAGAAGAATTCTTATATTCCTTTTCAAAACAAATCATACCCATTATATGCATGTTATTATGAATAGGCGATGGACTTTGGCTAGTGTCTACTGCATCTAGATTTTGCACGACAATGTCACCTGCATCAATAAGCTTCTGAATTGCATTTTTCAGGTGCCAACACTTTTCTGTACTGTGACCCGGGGCATCGGAGAAATATGCACACCTTTGAGAAAAATCAAACGTCTTTGGCAGAGGGTTTGGCATTTTTATTTGAATCGACTTCAACATGTCCAATTGCCTCAACCTTTGGAACAAACTGGCATATGATTCTCCAATAGGGGTGAAAGACTTTTCCTTTTTTAATAGTCTTTTCAGTTTGTATTTTGGCCTCGGTTGGAACCTTTTGCGGGCAGATGGCTGATATACTTGAGGGCATGGGTAAGACATTTGGGGAAATGGTGTGGGCCATCGCGGGCCTCGTGGGTGTGGAGCATATGGTGGTGCCTTGTGGATAGGGTACTGGGAAAGTGATGTATGACTTTGGGGGTTCTGTGGAGAGAAGTAACATTGGGGAGGGTCATCTGGTGCACAAGGATATCCATGGGGCCGATGTCGAGGCTGAAAGTGTTGAGCAGAAATGCCCAGCGGATCATCTTTTATATTTCTCTTTCTTCCACCCAAGCTTACGAGGATGTTCTGAATGTCTTTCGTAGTATTTTTCAATGCCGAATAACTCATGATTTTTCCTGACTTGATTCCCTCTTCTACCATCTCCCCCATTTTTAACACATCATTGAAAGGTTTACCCAAGGTCGGAATCAAATGACTAAAGTAGGTGGGCCCCTGAGCTTGTAGGAAAAGCTCAACCATTTCTTCTTCACCAATCATGGGGCTGACTCGAGCAACTTGCTCTCTCCATCTGAGCCCAAACTCCCTAAAGCTTTCCTCCGGCTTCTTTTCCATTTTAGATAGGGAGGAGCGGTCTGGGGTAATGCTTAATTTGTATGGAAAGTGTCGAACAAAATCTTGAGCCATGTCACCCAATGTAGGCCACTTACCGACATCTTGACGATTATGCCAATCCAAAGCTGCCTCAGTCAAGATCTTACTGAAATATGCCATCAACAAGTCATCTTTCTCTCCAATACTTCTCATTTCATTGCAATAAACCCTCAGGTGGGCTGCCGGATCTCCACACCCATCATACAAGTTAAATTTTGGCACTTTAAACCCCGTGAGGAGGCAAACGTCAGGAGACACAGTCAATTTTTTGTAAGCCATGTTACCCTGGTCTCCCATCCCCTGTATGTTCTTTAATGATTGTTCTATGCTTTTCTCGCCCTTCTCTTCCTATGAACTTTTTATTTTCAACATGAGGCTCATCCCGTAGGCTCTGGTTGTATGAGTTGGGAACCTTGTGGGCAACCCCTGAGGGGTAATATTGGGCATCATGAGCTTTGAGTGGGTATTCATTATTGGGGATAATGGATGTGACAGGAGGGCACTTTTGGGAAAAGATAGTTGGAGGACGAGCGATGGAGCTACTAGGGTGGCTGGGAAAGCTGTGATAAGCAGGTTGATCTGGAGAGTATGGAGGATCATCTGGCACTGTGACCGAAGTTTAGGTAACGGTAGCTTCTAAGAAGCTATGTGGTGGCGGGGGTGGTGCCTTCCCAGTCATCCAGGCCTGATACATGTCCGTCATATATTGTCTTAACATCCTTACCTTATCAGCCAAACCAGTGTCTTGTTCAACCAATTGCTTTCGGGCACCGGTATCAACCAATCCAATTTTGTTGTTGTCCGCCATTGCCTTTTATGTTGTGAAGAGGAGTTACTACTTCGAGAACCACAAACCAACCACCTTTCTGCTATGAAGATATCAAAAGGAACAAAATGAGGTCATCCCGTTAGCGTTAGGGCATTTAACAACTAAAATATCACATTGCGTGCACTGCACCTAGTCACAGTTATCGGTTCTAACATGACTTCGAGGGTATGAAGGTCATATGGCATCATCCCAAGTTATTCATTTTGAATCTTCTCTTTTCTTTGTTTTTCTAGCATGGCAATCCACTAGGCAAGTGCCTATGGCTAATTTTTATATAAAATAAACATAAAATTAATTACATTGTCAGGAGGTCTTATGAATTGAAAGAAATAAAATATGACTATTACATTGCGCCTATTACCAATATTGAGTATGGACCTTAATATTGATATCACAAATGAACTAGTATAAAATTTGATAACATAGAGTAGCCCATGCAATGAATTATCTTGTACGTCCAATTCCACATATGTCATATTATAGCCTACTCCAAATTCTTGTTTACATCTGCATGTATTGTCTTTTACGAACAATGCATCAATGTATATGATCCTGTGAACTTGTCGTAATAGGTTGTCAGCTCTATTCACTTCCAATGTGCAGTTGTTCATGTTTGTTCTTTGTTTCAACTGTCTGAAGGTCCAACCCATTAATTGTTGAGTTATTGTCCAGTTCTTTGGATTGTACCAGTAGCCACTTTGCACAAAAAACCCATGCATCATCTGTTTCTTTAGTAGCCCCGCCCATAAGAATTTACCTTGCAATTCTAGCCAAAAATAGCCCAAATACTTCCATATCACTGTAGTCCTTCCAAGCCCAACTCTATGTATTTCATGTGTGACCATGTTTATCCATCTTCCGCCCAGCTTCATAATTTGCAAACAAGCGTGGACGTGCCTTAAGCAAGTATAAAGCTGCGATGGCATTTTTAATTCCAGCTTTGTTTCGTATTCTGAAAGCACTCCATGTCTTAGATTCCTTTCGTGCCATCTCCTAGAGAATGGAGGACACTGATAATCCAATTTCCATGCGATGCTTTTTCATGAAAACATGTGCTATCCACCATGCTCACTTTGAGAAGCCCATAAAGAAACCTCCTCGAAATTGTCTCGTGAACAAATGCAGCAGCTTCCATGCGGGACATGCCCTTGGAAATTGCCCATTGGTGTTATTCCCATGCGCATGTGACCCCTTGAGATTCCAAAACTCGAAACCATGCACCACTAATTTCCCCATGCGCATGCCTTGTTTTTTAATAAAAAAAGTACCAGCTTTTCCTCTAAATTTTATCCCATGCCTGAATCGCATGTATCTTTCTTTTTTCAATTTTCCTTGTTGACTTCGTCTCCTGGACCACGCCTGTTCTTGCGTGCAAAAATCACCAGCCTTCGAGTGTGCAAAACTCCAGTGCATCACAGCTTGCTTTGACCCTTTATTTGCGCGTGACATTTCCAGCGTGCAATGTGAATGTCCTCCCAAAAAATCACGCCCCAGCTGCATTGGTTTTTGAAAGCCGCCAGCATCCATGTGTGCATCAAGGTTGTTTCTCGACAACATTCGTGTATGTATTCCCCATGCGTGAATTTGATCCAGCACGTGATCCATCCAGCTTATCTCGTGCCCATCTAATGTTCCAGCCTTTTCTTCCATGCGTGAAAATCCCATTCCCAAGCCAGTTGCGAATTTCCAAGCAAGGGAGGCGTGCATATTGCTGGTTGCTTTGTCCATTGCATCTCCAGTGCCTCACAACTTTGTCCCTTGATTTGCGCGTGACTGTCCAAAGCATTCCCTGATGAGAGTTCAAATTCCATGTGAAAGCATGTGTGCATTTAAAAATTCAAAAAGCTGCATTGGCTGCATTGGTTCTAACCCCACGACGCCTGCTTTCATTATGGAATAGGCGTGCCATTTGCATTTATTTACTGCCCATGTAATTGGAATTTGAACCCAATGTGCTTCTTTACACATGCTACCACTTTGTTTGGTATATAAAACCATGCATCGCAATATTTTGCACCTTTTGATACTCGATGTTCCCCGACTCTTGTTATTGTGGCATTGACTGTCCCAATGTTTCCAGATTTCTTCTATCATTTTGAGTCTCCCATCTAATGAACCAATGTTTTCTTGTCTGTTCAATCTTCCATGGCTTGTATCACTGTCCTGGTTTCATTTTCATTCTATTGGAATGAATGCATTGCATTAATACCACCAATGGAACTTTCTTGACTATACTGTACAATGATACTTCAATTGTACCTGCAAAAAGGAAACAAATGTTAATGAAAAAGGTTATCCCCATGTTCTCCTCTGATCGATCATGGTGATTGCATGTTGTTTTATTCTTGATTGCATTTGTTTCTTCCCTTTCCTTCCCTAGTTTCTTGCAACTCTTATTCTCAGATTTGGACATTGTAGCTTATCCTCATTTACCAACCTTCTGCTCAACACATCAAGTTCCCAGAAATCATAACTCTCTATGTTGCCACTGTTAAGTGCATAATTTGCAAGGTGATCTGCTAGTTCCCTCTCTGAAAATGTGAGATACTTTGAAATTACACCCCACTTTGAGACTGTTGATTTCCTCCACTGCATCCATAATATTCCAAGGTGGCTTCCATTGTCCATCTATGATCTTTTTAAGCATCATTGAATCTATTTGAAGCCAAACATTGTTGAGGATCATTGTTTTGCACATTCTTATTGCTTCTACTAATGTTGTCGCCTCAGCTTCATTGTTAGATACCTCCTTAATTTCTCTTCCTGCTGCATATATTATATCACCACATTCATCCCTCAACACTAAACCTATTTCACTCCTTCATGGATTCCCTCTACATGCTCCATCTGTATTTGCTTTGATCCAACCATTTAAAGGAAATTCCCATAACACTTTATCAAATTTCAATCGAGGCGTGTACTTCTCCATCATTGTCAGTAAGTCCAGCCACTTGTGAGGCACATGTAGTCCAGGCTTTTTCAGTTGGACTAGAGCTTGCAGAGTAGATGACACCTGGTAAATAGCTCTATTCACTGACAATGCTTCTCTATATTTTAAGTTGTTTCTTCTCTTCCAAAGTTCCCATACAATGCATGCAGGTAAAGCTTGTAAGACTAGATTCAATCTAGGTACAACTGGTGCTGTCCAACACTTTGTAATTGCATATTGTAATGACAACCCTTCTAATGCAATTCCTGCTCTCCTCAGGAAGTAACTCCAAAAACTCCTAGCTGTATTGGATGTGAAGAACAAATGTACTAATGACTCCTCCTTAGGATCAGCACAACACCAATATTTAGATGGCATGGAGTATCATATTTTACGCAAGAAATCATCAAGTGGCAATTTGGCTTTCCACACTTTCCACAGGAAAAAGGATATCTTGAAAGGTAAAACTTTGACCTATATCATCTTGTAAGCTAATCTTGGGTTGTCTCTTTTCCTCAGGTAATCCCATGCAGACTTTACTGAGAAGTGTCCCCTTGTTTCGAGTATCCAGAATGGTGTATCTAAATCTGCACATTCGGTTGGTGGTCTAATATTCTGCACAATGTGGTTTGCCAAATATTTAGGTAGAGTCTGGAATATTTTTTCCAAATTCCACATACCATTTTCAACCAGATCATTGACATTGTGAATATCCTCATCAATACCAAACTTTGCAGGCAGTTGGAAATATAAGGCTCCCAACTCAGTCCAATTGTCTAACCAGAATTGAGATGATCCCATTCTCAGTTTCCAGTAGATTTGATGCTCAATCAAGTCCTTACATTCTAGCATTTTTCTCCACACGTGGGTTCCACGCTTCCAAGGTACAATTACTGCATTTAGTTTCTTGCAGTACTTTTGACTAATAAATGCACTCCATAAACTGGGCTTTGTCATGAAATTCCACCACAATTTGTAGAATAGTGCCTTGGATACATCATGTAGGGACCTGAAACCTATGCCTCCCTCCTCATAAGGCATACAGAGGTTAGTCCACGATGACCAATGTCTAGAGTTGCCTCCCATATTGCTGCTCCAGAAGAATTTGGCAAAAATGCTATGTAATTTGTTGATCACATAACTTGGTAGATTAACTGCTGACAACATATGAATTGGGATACTCTGCAGGACATTTGCGATCAATACAGCCCTGCCTCCTACAGATAGGAGTTTGCTTTTCCACGACTGCAGTTTGTCCTGGGAATAATCACTCCTTCTTCTTGCATAAAAAATAGGACAACCAAGATAAGTCATTGGGAAACATTATCTTCCTATCCCTGTAATCCTTTCAACTTTGTTAATCACTTCATTATCCGTTAAATGATGCAGGTGTATGGCTGATTTGGCTTTGTTCACCAGCTAACCAGATGATGATTCATATGCTTGCAAAACCTCCATCACAAGTCTCAATGAAGTTGCATTAGATGAGCAGAAAATGATTGTATCATCAGCATATGAAAGATGGTTTATTTTTGGGCTCCATTAAGGTGGTCCGAATCCACATAAATACAGGTTAGTGTGTAGTAAATTCAATCCTCGAGACAGTGCTTCTGCTGCTAGAATGAATAGAGTTGGTGACAAAGGGTCACCCTGCTTAACTCCCCTCGATTATTTGAAGAAACCATTTGGCTGACCATTTATAAGAATAGAGTACCAATTATTCCCAATCAAATCAAATATCAAGCGAATAAAAGCTTCAGGAAATCCCATCTTCCTTAGTATTTTGGTCAGGAATAGCCATGATAGCCTATCATAAGCTTTTGTCATATCGAGCTTAATCACAACATTTAGACCTGCTTTTGTTCTCAACCTAATATCCGTAATGATTTCTTGAGTTAACAGTACATTCTCTACTATGCTTCTGCCCTTCACAAAACCTGCCTGTTCCTCTGAGATTATGCTTGGTAAAAATTCAGCCAACCTTTCATGAATAACCCTCGAGAAAATCTTGTTAACAAAGTTGCTGAGACTGATTGGTCTCATATCTGCAAAGGTAATCACTTCTTTTTTCTTTGGTAATAAAACCAGGTTTGTGTGAGTCACACTCTTTGGCAACTGTTGTCCGCAAAAGAAAGCCTTGATCATGCCGACTACATCTTCTTCAATGATTTCCCAGCATGGTTGGTAAAAGGCTCCAGTGAAACCATCCGGTCCACCTGCTGATTCCCCATTCAAACCCATAACTGCTCTCTTCACTTCTTCATTGGAAGGCAAAGCCATCAATCTTTCATGTTGATCGCTATCTACCATTGAAGGTACATGATTTAGAATATCAAAAGCATTAGGAACTGCACTCTCAGTAAATTGATCCTTGTAGAAATTCACTGCTTCTTCTACTATTAAGTGATCTTCTTCAATCCAGTTACCAAGGCTATTCTGGATCCTTGATAATTTCAGTCTCTTCCTTCTCCCATTAACTTGAGCATGGAAGAATTTAGTGTTTCTATCGCCATATTTGAACCATAACATGCCAGCTTTTTGCCTCCAGAATTCTTTTTCTAATGCAAGATATTTACTCATTTCAGCTTGGACCTGTTGTAATCTTTGTCTATTCATCTGTGTAGGATTGACTTCAAATTGTCTTTCATGAACCAAGACCACCTCCTCAAGGCTTGCAATCTTCTGGAATATATCCCCATATGTAGCTCTGCTCCAGGTAGATAGTGCTTGCTTAAGCTTCTTTAACTTGTAGTTAAAAATGCAGAAATGATTAACACTAAAATCAACATTCCAATTCTCCTTCACTACATCTTTGAAGGTTTCATGTTTTGTCCAGAAGTTAAGAAAACGGAATGACTTCTTAATTGGAGGAGTTTCTATATCACATTTCAGCAGTATTGGGCAATGATCAGACCCAATTTTGGACAGGTGAGTTAGCTCCAATCCAGGAAAGGTCTGTTGCAATTCATTATTGCCAAAACATCTGTCCAATCTTTTAAAAATACAATTCTCCTCTGATCTTCCATTCCACCATGTAAATATGCTTCCTTTAAATCCCAAATCTGTCAAGTTGCATGTATTGATGCAGTGTCTAAAGTCATCTACTTCAATTAGAGAAACTGGCAAACCCCCATATTTCTCTTCCTCGTCCCATATCACATTAAAGTCGCCTCCAACTAGCCATGGTACTGTCATATCTGATGCCATTGCATACAAAGTATCCCATAATTCTATTCTTTCAGTGCGATCACATTTGGCATAAACTAGTGTAAGGATGAGCTCAACATGTGTTTCAGTGTGCATTAATCTCAAAGTCAGCTGTTGAGTCATGTTATATAAAATAGTAACCTCAAAAATTTCATCAATGAAAGCCCAAATCTTGTTTGACACATTCACCACAGCCTGTGCCAAACCAATTCTTGCTCTATACCTCTCCATTTTGTGAGACTGTTGCATAGGCTCTAGGATTCCTATGAACTCAAAATGATGTTTTCTATGCATTGTAATCAGCCTTTCAAATGCTTGCATTGTATTTACTGACCTGACATTCCATATAATAGCATCCATTAAATGTTTTGGGATTTGGAAAGTGTTCTCCTTGTTTGTACTCAACTAACTGGGGCAGTAGAAGTCTCTTTTGACTGTTTCTTTCTTCCTTTTGTTGTAGATTTTACTAGTTCAATAAGCCTTGGCGACAGATCTCCCTGTTTGGCAACATTAAGGAAATTTTGTGCAGTGGATTCCTCATCCATGTCCCTACCTTTAAGTTCCGCGTGGTCAGCTTGATCATGTGCTTCTACTGCTTCTTTTGATGTCACAATATCATCTGCCTGGGTGATAAGTGCAACATCTTTTTCAGCATGTTCATTGGTCAAAAGCTGTGTATTGTTCGATGGAACATTACTTCATGCTACATCCTGCACTGTGCTTAATGGAACAATACTTCTTGCATAAACCTCCACTATCTTATCTTGGTTTTTGTCTGCATTCTTCTCTTGTTTCTTGTCTGCATTTTCAGCTTCTTTCAAGACATTACTAACAACATTATGTGAAGTCCCTCCTGGATCTATAATATTAATGTTCCCCTCTTTTTTCTTTTCTGTTGCTGCATTGTGCATTCACTGATGCTTTGAATATTGATTGCATTAGCATTACAATTAACACTTTGATCCTCATCTTCCACTTCATTTCCTCCATTTTCTTCATCACTATGCATTGTATCTGGAATATTACCATCTTCTAAGACTTCCTCTGTTTGGTTGAGCCATAATCTCCCTCCTGCCCATTTTTCTTTTTCATTGGTCCTGAATTTCTCAAAATCTGTATCCTCAACAAATTCATTATCCTTATTGTTTGCTAATTGTTATTCAACTATGGTGTCCTGTAAAGGAATGTCTTGACATGAAGTATTGACCTGAACTACATTATTTTTGAATGCTTTTTGAACCCATTGGGCAGTTGACTCATTGTGAAAATGCTGCTCATTCTCCAAATAATTTTGTACACAATCAGCTGTTGATTCCCTATTTGCTGCATGATTTCTTATTGTTGTAGGATTGAAAGTAGGTGCTGCAGGGTTCAGTTTCTTGGGTTGTGTCTTGGATGTTTGTCTCCTAGATGAACTAGCAGAAGTTACCTTTTGTACCATTTGTCTAGTTGAAAAATCAAATTCCTGCTCCTCTAACTCATTGGCCTCATTGCTGAAATTATCATTCTATAACATTGCAAATTTGTTAGCACTAGAGTGTACCAACATCAATTCTTTTCCCACTCCACATTTGCTTGGACAGTAGCATTATTATTCAAAAAAATTTCCACATTTTGTACAAGAGCTAATTCCTTTCTTTTGTTTTGCAGCACATCAGTATTACTTATTCCTTGAACTTGATTCTGCACCTCGTTCTCTTCAGTTATATCATGTTCCTCAACCCCTAGCAATGCAAATTTATTTCCAACTTGCACTTATTGATTTTTACCTTGAGTAACTAGAACAATTTCTTTTCCAGTAGCAGCCTGCACCCCATTTGGATTGAAAAGTCTTCTTTGCTCTATTATCCCTGACCTCTTTCCATTGTTCCTTCCCTTTACCTGTTACATTGCCTACAACCTTTCCACTTGACAAAACCATTAGAGGGCCCTGCTCGATATACATTTCTGCCTTCTCCGCCACCTATTTTTCAGCCGCATTAGATTCCATAAGCTCCGGGTGAAGCCTCCAACATTCAATCATATCATGACCTTGCAATTTACACTCCTTACAATACTTGGCCAAATAATCGTATTTTATATTTACCCACTCAGTTCTCACGTCTCCTGTTACTTCATTCAAAATATCCATCCGCACCTTCTTTGGAAGATCAGCTAACAAATCCACCAACACCTTCACACGCGCACAACTAGGCCTTGTTTTATTTGTTGTTTCCAAGTCAAGATGCAAAGGTTTCCCAATAGATGAGGCTAAGGAAAATATTCATTCTCTAACATAATAAGTTGGCAACAAGTTCGGAAAGGATATCCATGCCATAACCTTTGGAGTTTCTTCTCCAACTTTGAATTTGTGATCATAAATCAAAGTTCGCAGCTGATACTCATTCCTATGCTTATCTTTGATATAGTAAACTCCTTTTGAGGAAAAATCAATGAAATCTTTCCAGAGAGTAAATCAGATCAGTAAATGCCTGTCTCGAAGAAAGCCAATATTACATTCTCCTTTAATCCCCCATTGAATTGGAACTACTCGACGTAATTCATTGATCTCTGGCCATCCATACGCAAATTTGCATACTACAGCATATTGTAGGCCTTCTATAACATTCATTCTCTCAACTTCTGCCTCTGTAAACTTCACCATGGGTTGTCCATTGACAAAAGCTGCACGACGTAGTGGAATTGGTTCAATAGCAGTAGCTCGTTCTTGCATGGTACTGTTCATGGTCGAAGGTTTTAGGATTTTAGAGTAATCTAAAGGCTGGGTATTAGTGTTAGAGGTTGAGGGGGTCTGGCCAATGGTTGGATTAGGCTGACCAGCCGGAGAAGGTGGCTGGCCGCCGTCCAGATTGGCCATGGCACCCAAAACACAAAAATTATCACTCTATTCTTCAAAACGAAAAAACAAATTTATAATAATCAAGAACTAGATTATTTTGCAACCAAGTAGAAACTATGTAGTTCTTCAGTAATTTAATTAAAATTAACTGAAGAAGACAACTTGCTACAGTAAATCGCAAAACAAAATTTAAGATCTGTTGTGTGTAGTTAAAGATCTTAGGATAAAAACAAAGGATGTTGTTTGGAATGAGAAAAGTGTTATTTTAAGACCAATCTTGTGATGTTACTTTGCCGGAAGACGGAGTTATGGCCGATGAATAGTGATGGAATCACTATTCATCCTTCTTCTTAGAGAGAAGGCAGAGAATTTATTGACAGACAGGATTTTTCAACTCTCAATTTCTGCAGTTTCTAGCACTTCTTGGCTTGCTCATTTTTCTTCTTTTTTTTCTAATTATCAATCTTTTCTTTCCTCTCATTTCTCATGTCCCACAACTTCATCCTCTTGTTTTCCTTTTTTTGGTGTTTTTTTCCTTTTCCTTTTAATGAAAAAAATGATTCGATCGAACCCTATGTAGGTTGCCTACGTATCATGACACCGCATGAATCAGATCTTTGCGTAGTTTTGGAAGATCGGGAATAAAGTAAAAAAATAACATTCCTTTTTTTCTTTTTTTTTACTACCTTAATGACTATTCTTCTGAAAAAGAAAAACAAAAGAAGCAATTTTTTTTAGACTTAATGTTCTATGACCTATTCTAAACTTAAGCTTAAACGAGCATATATCGATCTTTTTTTTTAAACAAATACTCTATGGGAAATTATTAAGGAAAAACCCTAGAAGAGAAAAATATTTTTTGATTCTTTTTTTAAGGAAAGAAATCTAAAGAATAAATCACAGAAAAATATTTTGAATTTTCATTTGATATCTTTTAAAAAAGATTTCGAAATGAGAAATGAAAAAGATAAAAGAACTGTTTTTGGATTTCAATTTTTACTTACCCAAAGGAGAAATTTTAAAGATAGACAAAAGATAAGGTATGTTATTTCTTCTATGTACAATGTCCTAAATCTAGTAAAAATAAAAGATTTTTTTCCTATTCATTTTTCATTAATTTTGCAAAGAATAACCTCACAAGAATGTTTTTTTTTTGAATTTATGGAATTAATATCTTAGAGAAAACCTTCAAAGAGGTACTAAAAACAAAAAATATCTTTTTTTTTTGAATTTTTAGTCTTAATATATGAAAGGAAATATAAAATTAATTTTTATTTAAGTTCTAGACATTAATTTCCTAAGGAAACCACAAAAGATTGTTTTAAACCTCTAGAGATAGTATTCTAAAGAAAACATAAAAACACATTTTTTTTAACTTATTACACATATTTTTTTTCAATACAAAATAGGAAACACAATACCAAAATACTCGATATTACTGTACAAAGTTAGAAGTTAAAAGACGACATAAAAAGAACAACAAACTCAAAGCATAAAAAAGAAAAGAAAATCTCCTTTTAATCCACTCTTGGATGAGCGATCCTGACTAGATGGTCCTGAGGCTCTGTCATGCTCAAACTCTGATAAGTAAATCCACACCTGTATGAGAAAACTTTGAACCAATGCTATGTGAGACAATAACACTCGCTACTGATTGGGGCTATTTTTGCAAAATAACTTATTTAGCCACAAGGTGGCTAGAAGTGCAAAATCTGGCTAAGACCCCGCAAAACCAAGAACCTAAGATTTACTAGGAAGACCGGACCCTATGTGGGTTGCCTACGTATCACGCCCCGAAAGACGAGAATCAGGTTTGCGTAGTTCGGGCAGATTTGATACAGGCGAGAATTAGAAAAACAACTAATTTAGAGAAAATATATTTTTGTCTTTTCCTTGAAAATGATGAAACATGCAAAATCTTTTTGAATTTTCTTATTCCTTTTTTTTTATTTTCGAAAAATAATGAAAAAGTGCAAAATCTTTTTTGAATTTTTTTTTGGTCTTTTTCTTGATAAAAATGTAACAAAAACTAAACTAGGCCCTACTTGCTTTAATTTCACACTTCACCATCACTTTTTTTTCTTTTTTTTTTCATTTGTCCTCAACTGTTATTGGTCTGCCAAATGACCATTTTACCCTTGAAGATTGCAACATGTAGCACATTAGGATGCATCAGGATGGTCTTTTATTTTTGGGTACACCTGTCCTAGACGGACCCAACCCCTGTGTTGAGTTTCCAAAGTCAAATGCACATGATGCAAACAAGCGTTCCTACTAGGGATCCGACATGAGGCTGTGTTATTCTAAGTTCAAAACTTAGATATATTGTTCTAGACTTGTGTACCTGTCATGACCCGGATTTCCCACCATCGGGAGTCGTGATGGCGCCTACTCGTAGAAGTTAGGAAAGCCAAATTTAGTTACTTTTCCTTGATAAACAATCCTTTTAACAATAATATTTAAACAATGAGAAGTCAACAATAATAAGCGGAAGTCTTAAATTTAAATAGCTAAACAAGATACTGAATTACAACATAATCTCTACCCAAGAACTGGAGTCACATACTCACGAACAACTAAGAAGTACTAAATACAAAGTCTGAAAGAAATATAAATCTGTTTATCCTGAATGCAAAGAGATAACAGTCTAATGTAAGGATAGAACGGAGACGCCGGGCCTGCGGACTCCTGCAACGCTACCTCGGGTCTCTCCGGACTGAAGGTATGCTCCCGAACTAGAGCTGCTGCTGCTGCTTCTGCTCGAAACCTGGACCTGTGCAAAAATGCAAAGAGTGTAGCATCAGCACAACCGGCCCCATATGCTGGTAAGTGCCTAGCCTAACCCCGGCGAAGTAGTGACGAGGCTAGACTGCATATCACATAAACCTGTGTAGAACTATATATACGAGTACAACGGAAAATAGCAAGAACATAACAATTTAACTGGGGAGGGGAGCATGCTTCAGGGGTAATAGTTAGAAACAAATATCAGGAATAATGGTAAGTACATCTACAGTTTAACTTCAAGCAATAATGAATAAACAAGGCAAATATCATATTCAACTCATCTCGTTGCAGGCGTGCAACCCGCTCCCATTTCAATATCATGTGTGGTAGGCGTACCACTCACTCCCATTTTAATATATCATGTGTGGTAGGCGTACCACTCGCTCCCATCTCAATATATCATGTGAGGTAGGCGTACCACTCGCTCCCATCTCAATATCTCATGTGTGGTAGGCGTACCACTCGCTCCCATTTCTTTCAATACAATACACAATACGAGCCCGGCAAGGGAACAATCAATTTAATACTCTTCCCGGCAAGGGAACAATCAAATCAATACTTTTCCCGGCAAGGGAACAATCAAATCAATACTTTTCCTGGCAAGGGAACAATAGCAACAAGTCAAACATCCCGACAAGGGAGAGTCAACTATAAACAATCCTATTCAACTTCTTCTTAACATTTATAATACCAATATTCAGTCAAGATTTTCATAGGATCAAGCAAAAGAGTACAATTATCAAATTAAGACTCATGGTCATGCTCGACACCGATGCATGGATACTCGTCACCATGCCTATACGTCGTACTCCACACAAAATAGGTAGCAATCATGACTCAACTCCTAATCCCTCAAGCTAGGGTTAAACCAAACACTTACCTCAACTTCCACGGCCAAATCAATCCACAACGACCGCTTTCCCTTTCGAATTCGGCTCCAACTCAATACTTTATAATATCAACATAGGCTAAACAAATCAAACCCAATGCCTACATATAGGTTTCCAAGCTTTCTTTTCGAAAATTCCAAAATTGCCCCTGGGCCCGTTTGGTCAAAACACGAGGTTTGGACCAAAATCAAATCCCCCATTCACCCACGAGATCGAATATATATTTTGTTTTCAAATTCGACCCGAAAACAAGGTCTAAATCAAGAAAAATTGAGAAGCCCTAACTCTACCCATCTTCCCAATTTATACCTTAAATTACATGTTTTAGGTCTAGGATTTCAATAGATGATGATGGAAAATGAAGAAAATGAGTTAAACAATACTTACCCAAGAAGTTTTGGTAAAGAAATGCTCTAACAATCGCCTAGAAGCTTTGGAGAAGAAAGGGTTCGTGTATATTTTTAATGAAACCCGTCACTGTTCTGTTTTTAGACTTTTAAAATAACTGGGCAAAATTACCCTTCGCGTTCGCGGGAGCAAGGTCGCGTTCGCGAAGGGTTGGCTTGATAGACTATCACGTTCGCGATGATAAGGACGCGAATGTGAAGAGAAAGACTGGGGGGTCCAGGGGATTGGCCTACGCGAACGCGTTGGCCTGTACGCGAACGAGATGAGGTAAGACTGGGACCCTACGCAAACGCGGTCCAGCCATCGCGAACGCGGAGAAGGAAAGAGGGCTGGGCCCTCAGAGTTCAAAGACTCTATGCGAACGCGAAGGGAGAATGCGAACGCGAAGAAGAACTCGTTTAAGGCTTCGCGAACGCGAACAAGAAAAGACCTGAGCACCTGATGCATATTTTCTGAAACTTTTCTAAGTTCAAAACCACCCCGGAACACCTCCAAAACACTCCCGAGCCCTCGGCGCTCCTAACCAAACACATACACTAACTCGACAACATCTTACAAACTTAACCGTGCGATCAAATTGCCAAAATAACATCATGAACGAGGAATCAAACCTCAAAATCACTAGTTTTTCTTCAAACTTCATAAACTTTCAAATTTAGAGTTTTAAGTCCGAAACACATCAAACGACGTACAATTTCAACCAAACTTCACAGAAATATCTTAAAACACATATAAGACCTATACCGGGCGCCGGAACCAAAATACGGGCCCGATACCAACACGTTCTAATAAATTTTCATTTCAATTTTCCTTAACAATTTTAGAAAAACAATTTCTTTTAAAAATTCATTTCTCGGGCTCTAAACCTCGAAATTCAATTCCGGGCATATGCCTGAGTCCCATATTTTTCTACGGACCCTCCGGGACCGTCAAATCACGGGTCCGGGTCCGGGTCCGTTTACCCAAAATGTTGACCGAAGTCAAATTTACTCATATTAATATCAAAATTTATCCTTTTTTCCACACAGAATTCATATTTAAGCTTTCTGGCTACGCGTCCGGACTATGTACGCGAATCGAGGCAACACCAAATGAGGTCTTCGAGGCCTCAGAAGCACAGAAAGAGTAGGGAAACAAGTAACAACCGTTCGTCCTCGAACGGACTAAAGAAAGAAGTACCTGAGTCAGGGAAAAGATGGGGGTAACGACTCCGCATATCAGACTCGGACTCCCAGGTCGATGCCTCAGGGGGCTGACCTCTCTACTGAACACGAACAGAGGGAAAAATCTTGGATCTTAACTGATGAACCTGCCGGTCTAGAATAGCTACCGGCTCCTCCTCATAAGATAAATCCTTGTCCAACTAGACGATGCTGAAATCTAACACGTGGGCTGGATCGCCGTGATACCTCCGAAGCATGGATACATGAAAAACTGGATGCACGACTGATAAGCTAGGCGGCAATGCAAGTCTATAAGCCACCTCTCCCACTCGATCAAGAATCTCAAACGGACCAATGAATCTAGGGCTAAGCTTGCCCTTCTTCCCAAATCTCATCACGCCCATCATAGGCGACACTCGGAGCAATACTCGCTCACCAACCATGAAAGCTACATCTCAAACCTTACGATCTGCATAGCTCTTTTACCTGGAGTGAGCCGAACGAAGCCTATCCTGAATGATCTTGACCTTGTCCAAGGCCTCCTGAACCAAATCCGTACTTATCAACCAAGCCTCTCCCAGCTCAAACCATCTAATCGGAGACCGACACCGCCTACCATATAAATCCTCATAAGGAGCCTTCTGGATGCTCGACTGGTAGCTGTTGTTGTAGGCAAACTCTGCTAAAGGCAAGAACTGATCCCACGAGCCTCCAAAGTCAATAACACAAGCCCGGAGCATATCCTCCAAAATCTGAATAGTCCGCTCGGACTGACCGTTCATCTGAGGATGAAATGCTGTGCTCAACTCAACCCGTGTGCCCAACTCTCGCTGAATTGCGCCCCAGAACCGCGAGGTAAACTGTATACCTCGGTCCGAAATGATAGATACCAATCTCAGCTAATCTCTCAGATGAATAGGAGACTGCCACAGGAATGAAATGTGCTGACTTGGTCAGCCTATCAACAATAACCCATATCGCATCGAACTTCTTATGAGTCAATGGAAGTCCGGTAACGAAGTCCATAGTGATCCCCTCCCACTTCCACTCGGGAAGCTCAATCCTCTGAAATAAACCACCAGGCCTCTGATGCTCGTACTTAACCTACTGACAGTTCAAACAATGAGCCACATATGCAGCAATATCCTTCTTCATCCTACGCCACCAATAATGCTGCCGCAAGTCCTGATATATCTTTGCGTCACTTGGATGAATAGAATACCGGGAACTGTTTGCCTCCTCTAAGATCAACTCTCGAAGTCCATCCACATTGGGCACGCAAACTTGCCCCTACAATCTCAAAACTCCATTTGCATCTAAGGTAACCTACTGGGCACCTCCACGCTGCACCATGTCCCTGAGGACACACAAATAGGGATCATCAAACTGCCGATCCCTGATACGCTCCAATAATGAAGAACGAGCGACCGTGCAAGCCAACACACGACTGGGCTCAGAAATATCCAGTCTCACAAACTAATTAGCTAGGGCCTGAAAATCCAAAGCAAGCGACCTCTGACTGACTGGAATGTAAGCAAGACTGCCCATACTGGCTGACTTCCTACTCAAAGCATCGGCCACCACATTGGCCTTCCCCGGATGGTATAACATGGTGACATCATAATCTTTCAACAACTCCAACCACCTCCTCTGCCTCAAATTCAACTCCTTCTGCTTGAACAAGTATTGAAGACTCTTGTGGTCAGTGAACACCTCATATGCCACACCATACAAATAGTGCCTCCAAATCTTCAAGGCGTGAACAATAGCTGCCAACTCTAAATCATGTACTGGATAGTTCTTCTTATGAATCTTCAACTGCCACAAAGCATAGTCAATAACCTTGCCATCCTGCATCAACACTGCACCAAGCCCAACATGGGAAGCATCATAATAAACTGTATAAGGCCCTGATCCCGTGGGCAAAACCAACACTGGTGCCGTAGTCAGAGCTGTCTTGAGCTTCTGAAAGCTCACCTCACACTTGTCCGACCATATAAAATGGGCACCCTTCTGGGTAAACCTGGTCATCGGGGCTGCAATGGATGAAAACCCCTCCATAAACCGACGGTAGAAGCCTGCCAATCCCAGGAAACTCCGAATCTCTGTAGCTAATACTCTTCTAGGCCAGCTCTTGACCGCCTCAATCTTCTTCGGGTCCACCTGAATACCCTCTGCTGATACAACGTGACCCAGAAACACTACTAAACTCAGCCAGAACTCACACTTGGAGAACTTGGCATATAACTGACTATCCCTCAGAGTTTGAAGAACCACTCTAAGGTGCTGCTCGTGCTCCTCCTGGCTGCAGGAGTACACCAAAATATCATCAATAAAGACTATCACGAACATGTCCAAATATGGCCTGAACACTCGGTTCATCAACTCCTCGAATGCTGCTGGAGCATTGGTCAACCCAAACGACATGACCAGCAACTAATAATGCCCATATCGAGTGCGGAAAGCTGTCTTAGGGACATCAAATGCCCTACTCTTCAACTGATGTTAGATAGATCTCAAGTCAATCTTGGAAAATACCCTGACACCCTGAAGCTGGTCAAACAAATCATCAATCCATGGCAGTGGATACTTATTCTTAATCGTTACCTTGTTTAACTGCCGGTAATCTATGCACATCCTCATCGATCCATCCTTCTTCTTGACAAATAATACTGGCGCGCCCCAAGGCAAAACACTAGGTATGATAAAACCCTTCTTTAGCAAATCCTGCAACTGGTCCTTTAACTCCTTTAACTTCGGCGAGGCCATACAATATGGCGGGATAGAAATGGGCTGGGTTCCCGAAGCCAAATCAATACAGAAATCAATGTCCCTGTTGGGTGGCATACCCGACAGGTCTGAGGGGAAAACATCTGGAAACTCCCGGACAATAGGCACAGAATCTATAGGAGGAACCTCAGCACTGGAATCACGAACATAGGCCAAATAGGCCATACACCCCTTCTCGACCATGCGTCGAGCCTTCACGTACAAAATGACCATGCGAGTAGAATAACCTGGAGTTCCCCTCCACTATAAACGAGGCATATCGGGCAACGCTAAGGTCACAGTCTTGGCATGGCAGTCCAGGATGGCGTGATAGGGTGATAACCAGTCCATACCCAAAATGATATCAAAGTCAACCATATCTAAGAGCAACAAGTCTACACGTGTCTCAAGACCCCCAATCACTACAATACATGCATGATGGACTCGGTCGACCACGATAGAGTCACCCACCGGTGTAGACACATACACAGGAATACCCAAAGCATCATTAGGCATGGCCAAGCATGGTGCAAAATAAGTTGAAACATATGAATACGTAGACCCCAGATCAAATAGTATCAAAGCATCTCGATCACAATCCAGAACCGTACCTATAATGACTACATCTGAAGCCTCAGCCTCGGGCCTAGCCTGAAGAATATAACAACGGTGCTGGCCCCCACTACCCTAAGATGTATCCCTAGGTCGATCTGCTGGTAGCTGACCTCTGCCCTTGGCGGTCTAAGCTCCACCTCTATGACCTCTGCCACCACCTCTAGTACCTCTACCCCCGCCTCTAGCTGGCTAGGCGGCCTGTGGAATATCTGGTGCCTGAATCATAGGACGGGGACCCTGCTGCTGAGAACTACTCGAAGCTCGAGGGAAATACCTAACAATATGCCTCGTGTTGCCACAAGTGAAACAAGCCCTCGGGGGACGGCCCTGGAAACTCTGAAGTGGCTACGCACTGATGGGAGCTGACGGTGCACTGAATGGCTGCTGATCAGAATGATGCCCACGGAAACCACGATAACCTGGGGCACCTTGAGAAACCTGGAGGGCTAACTGGAAGGGCCTAGAAGGCTGACCCCTAGCATAAGAATCCCTGCCTCCAGATGAGGCGCCACTGAATCGACCAGTGTGATGGGGTCTCTTGTCTGCTCTATGAATACCCCCTGTGGCAGAACCATCTCGATCCTCCGGGCCACATTGGCCGCCTCCTGAAAAGTAATACCACTCCCCACCTCTCTGGCCATCTGAAGACGAATAGGCTGGATCAAACCATCAATAAACCTCCTCACCCTCTCCCTCTCAGTGGGGAGTATAACAGAGCATGGCGAGCTAGATCAATGAACCTGGTCTCATACTGAGTGACCGTCATAGAACCCTGCTGGAGGCGCTAAAACTGCCTCAGATAAACATCCCTCTAAGTAACGGGGAGAAACTTCTCCAGGAACAACTCTGAAAACTGATCCCAAGTCAAAGACGGCGACCCTGTTGGTCTAGCTAAACATAAATCCCTCCACCAAGTCCTGGCAGATCCAGATAGGCGAAATGCAGCAAAATCAACTCCATTGGACTCAACAATGCCCATGTTCCGAAGAACCTCGTGGAAGATATATAAGAAATCCTGGGGGTCTTCAGAAGAAGCACCGTTGAATGTAGTAGTGAAGAGCTTGGTGAACCTGTCCAGCCTCCACAAAGCATCTTCGGACATAGCCGCGCCATCGCCGGTCTGAGCAACTACCCCCGGCTGAACTGCCATAGCTGACTGAACCACTGGAATTTGACCCTGGGGAACTACCTGCTCCAGAGTACGTGCAGTAGGAGTCTGGGCTCCTCTTCCAGCCAGAGAAGTGGCTGGTGCTACAGGAAGCAATCCTGCTCGGGTGACACTCTCCATGAGGCCTACCAACCGGACCAAAGCATCCTGAAGAACTGGGGTAGCAATAAACCCCTCTGAGACCTGAGCTAGGCCTACTGGAACTGCTGCGACTGGGGCCGGAACCTCCTTATCAATGTCAACATGTGGCTCCGCCACTGGTGCTGCTGCTCGGGGCTGAGCTCTGCCCCTACCTCGACCTCTAGCACGGCCTCATCCTCTGCCCCTAGCGGGAGGTGCTTGGGGCTCGGACTGCTGATCAGAAGATGAGGAAGCGCCTGTTCTTTCCATCTGCGAAAGAATATAGTAGAAATTCAATTAGCATTGAGAAACAGAACCGCATGACAAGAAAGAACAAATGTGAAACTTTTCCTAACTCTGTAGCCTTTGGGGGATAAATACAGACGTCTCTGTACCGATCCCTCAGACTCTACCAAGTTTGTCCATGAGTTGTGAGACATATGTAACCTACTGCTCTGATACCAACTTCTCACGACCCGGATTTCCCACCCTCGGGAGTCGTGATGGTGCCTACTCGTAGAAGCTAGGCAAGCCAAATTTAGTTACTTTTCCTTGATAAAAAATCCTTTTAACAATAATATTTAAACAATGAGAAGTTAACAATAATAAGCGGAAGTCTTAAATTTAAATAGCTAAACAAGATACTGAATTCCAACATAATCTCTACCCAAGAACTGGAGTCACATACTCACGAATGACTAAGAAGTACTAAATACAAAGTCTGAAAGAAATATAAATCTGTTTATCCCGAATGCAAAGAGATGACAGTCTAATGTAAGGATAGAAGGGAGACGCTGGGCCTACGGATGCCTGCAAGGCTACCTCGGGTTTCTCCAGACTGATGGTATGCTCCCGAACTAGAGTTGCTGCTACTGCTCAAAACCTGGATCTGTGCAAAAATGCACAAAATGTAGCATCAGCACAACCGACCCCATGTGCTGGTAAGTGTCTAGCCTAACCCCAACGAAGTAGTGACGAGGCTAGACTGGACATCACATAAACCTGTGTAGAAATATATATATGAGTACAACGGAAAATAGCAAGAACATAACAATTTAACTGGGGAGGGGAGCATGCTTCATGGGTAACCGTTAGAAAAAAATATTAGGAATAATGGTAAGTACATCTACAGTTTAACTTCTAGCAATAATGAATAAACAAGGCAAATTTCATATTCAACTCATCTCGTTGCAGGCGTGCAACCCGCTCCCATTTCAATATCATGTGTGGTAGGCGTACCACTCCCTCCCATCTCAATATATCATGTGTGGTAGGCGTACCACTCGCTCCCATTTCTTTCAACACAATACACAATACGAGCCCGGCACGGGAACAATCAATTTAATACTTTTCATGGCAAGGGAACAATCAAATCAATACTTTTCCCGGCAAAGGAACAATCAAATCAATACTTTTCCCGGTAAGGGAACAGTAGCAACAAGTCAAACATCCCGACAAGGGAGAGTCAACTATAACCAATCCTATTCAACATCTTCTTAACATTTATAATACCAATATTCAGTCAAGATTTTCATAGGATCAAGCAAAAGTGTACAATTATCAAATTAAGACTCACGGTCATGCTCGACACCGACGTATGAATACTCGTCACCATGCCCATAAGTCGTACTCCACACAAAACAGGTAGCAATCATGACTCAACTCCTAATCCCTCAAGATAGGGTTAAACCAAACACTTACCTCAACTTCCACGGCCAAATCAATCCACAACGACCGCTTTACCTTTCGAATTCGGCTCCAACTTAATCAAATCTATACAATAAAGACTTCATAATATCAATATAGGCTAAACAAATCAAAACCAATGCCTGCATATAGGTTTCCAAGCTTTCTTTCCAAAAATTCCAAAATCGCTCCCGGGCCCGCTTGGTCAAAATATGAGGTTCAGACCAAAATCAAATCCCCCATTCACCCACTAGCCCGAATATATATTTTGTTTTCAAATTCAACCCCAAAATGAGGTCTAAATCAAGAAAAATTGAGAAGCACTAACTCTACCCATCTTCCTAATTTCTACCCTAAATTACATGTTTTAGGTCTAGGATTTCAATAGACGATGATGGAAAATGAAGATAACGAGTTAAACAATACTTACCCAAGAAGTTTTGGTGAAGAAATGCTCTAACAATCGCCGAGAAGCTTTGGAGAAGAAAGGGTTCGTGTATATTTTGAATGAAACCCGTCACTGTTCTGTTTTTAGACTTTTAAAATAACTGGGCAAAATTGTCCTTCGCGTTCGCGGGAGCAAGGTCGCATTTGCGAAGGGTAGGCTTGATAGACTATCACGTTCGTGATGAGAAGGAAGCAAACGCGAAGAGAAAGATGGGGGGGGGGGAGGGGTCCATAGGATTGGCCTACGCGAATGCGATGAGGTAAGGCTGGGACCCTACGCGAACGCGGTCCAGCCATCGCGAACGCGGAGAAGGAAAGAGGCCTGGGTCCTCAGAGTTCAAAGACTATATGCGAACGCGAAGGGAGAATGCGAACTCGAAGAAGAACTTGCTTGAGGCTTCGCGAACGCGAACAAGGCGTCGCGAACACGAAGAAGAAAAGACCTGAGCACCTGATGCATATTTTCTGCAACTTTTCTAAGTTTAAAACCACCCCGAAACACCTCTGAAACACTCTCAAGCCCTCGGTGCTCCTAACCAAACACATACACTAACTCGACAACATCCTACGAACTTAACCGTGCGATCAAATCGCAAAAATAACATCACGAACGAGGAATCAAACCTCAAAATCACTAGTTTTTCTTCAAACTTTATAAACTTTAAAATTTAGAGTTTTAAGTCCGAAACACGTCAAACGACGTACAATTTCAACCAAACTTCACAGAAATATCTTAAAACACATATAAGACCTGTACCGGGCGCCGAAATCAAAATACGGGCCCGATACCAACACGTTCTAATAAATTTTCATTTCCATTTTCCTTAACAATTTCAGAAAAACAATTTCTTTTAAAAATTTATTTCTCGGGCTCTGGACCTCGAAATTCGATTTCGGTCATATGCCCGAGTCCCATATTTTTCTACGGACCCTCCGAGACTGTCAAATTACGAGTCCGGATCCATTTACCCAAAATATTGACCGAAGTCAAATTTACTCATATTAATATCAAAATTTATCCTTTTTTTCACACAGAATTCATATTTAACCTTTTCGGCTACGCGCACGTGAATCGAGGCAACCCTAAATTAGGTCTTCGAGGCCTCGGGAGCATAAAAAGAGTAGGGAAATAAGTGATGACCCTTTGGGTCATCACAGTACCCGAGCGGACGACTCGAGCCGAGGAGGGGGCTATGTACCGGGAACCAAAAGGCCATCCGACTTTGTAACTTGTCCGAGCCTCTTTCTTATTTCAAGGTATGACACTAATAGAATAGGGAGTCACGCCAGCGTGCACATCCCCGAAGATGAGAAGAAAGGGTTTCGTAACAGTCTATATACAATTCAAATAATAGCAAAGCGGTAAAAAGCGGCAATTAGCACATTAGGCCCAAACATGTAGTAAAACCAGATAATAAACAAAGCCAATTATAACAATTATTCTAAGCTCGAATTCTGAACCCTGAACCAGAGATTCTGAGTTCTTTTCCCCAGCAGAGTCGCCAGAGCTGTCACACCTCCTTTTTCCTACACCCCCGGAAAGGGTATAAGGGAATTTTTTCCAACTTAAAGTGATAATAGAAATGAGATTTATTTATTTAAAGATTCAGAGTCGCCACTTGGGATAATTTAATGGTGTCCTAAGTCATCGGTTTAAATCCCGAATCGAGGAAAAGATTGACTCTGTATTATAGTCCGCGAACACAGAAATTTGGGTAAGGAATTCTGTTAATCCGGGAGAAGATATTAGGCATTCCCGAGTTCTGTGGTTCTAGCATGGTCACTCAACTGTTATAATTGGCCTATTATATGATTTTATTACATGTTTTAGCTATGGTTCAATTTTAACTTTATAACTGCTTTTATTTAATTATTTTAGGAAGATTCAACGTCACATAAAATTCATTTTGAACCACGTCACATAAATGCACCCGCACTCCACAACACATTTTATCTAACGTTGTTGAGATTTGGATTTGGGTCACATAAATGTGCACCCGAGTTTAGGAAGGTAAATTATTAAAATAACGCGCCTAAAGCAACTCCGCACTTTCAAACTAACGAGGGCCATGGAAATTCAATTAAATGGCACGCCCCGAATTCTAAAGATTAAAGTATTAATTAAACGAGGGCCATGTATTTTGAGATTTTATTTGGCACGGCACACCTCGATTCCAATTTAAAAGGAAATCCAAACTAAACTTTGGAGGTCCATAAGCTATTTGTGTTATCTAATATGGCTCACCTCGATTCATTTTAAGAAAACTAGTTGATTAAAGAAAAATCTAAAGGAATTCGAAATGCCTTTATGCTAAAGCTCAACTTAATTAGTTACCCCTAGGCATTTTATTTAATGATCAATTATCTAAAGAAACGCTGCTTCTTCAACAACTAATCAAATGAAGGAGCTTGGGCCAACTTTTAATTCTGATTTTGGATTATCAAAGCATGAATCCACTAGATTGAATTTCTGAATTTAAAACCATGCAATTCAGGCCAGATCTATGGTCAACATAGGCGTTGGGACCAAGAAGCCCAGATCTGGTGCTGAAGCCAATTACTGGCAGCCTGGGACTCAAGATCGAGTCCCTTCAGAAGGCAACAACAGATGTTCACATTTCTCTTTCATAACACCAAATCAGACTTCAACTTCAAGGTTTGAGAATTCATTTTTTATGGACTATATATATAAAAATGTTAAACAAAACTAATAAGTAACTTTACTACTAATAAGCAAATTGAGCTAGAAATAAACAAATCAGACTATGCTTAAGTATCAAGTTACTCCCAATATAAATCTGACAATCACAATGACCATTCTACACCAATAGCTAATTATAGCCCATCCTTACAATTTCAGAATCAAGTAATTCAACCACAAGGCTTTTCTCATCATAGCTTACAACAAACACCAAAAAACCTGACTCATGTATACCAAATGGCTAGCCCATGATTTTATTCCATAGTACAAACCAGATTCAAAAGGTAAAGACAAAGATGAGCAAACAGGGCAAAGAAATTCAATATTGACTAAAAACTTTGGATAGAAACATAATACTTAACAAACTAACATGTTCCAAACTTCAATTACATCCTAGTCGTTGATAGATATGCTAATTAAAATCTTCCTAAAATTAAGTGTTACATGCTGTGCATAAAATTGAAAGAAAGAGAAATAGAGCTCAGTAACAACAACATCAGATTTCATCAAATTTTACAGATCCACACTTCAAACTATACTTAAGTCATGTCCATAGGGCCAAAATATACCTAGAATATGAAAGGAAATAGAGAAATGTGAGGTTAGTAGCCCAGCAACAATAGAGCATAACCCAGCAACAGGAAATAACCAGCAAAACCAATTTCAAACCAAAAAAATAATGCGCAGCAGTCCAAAAAACCAATTTCAATCGAACAGTAACCACGACAAACTTCAAACCAATCAAATTACTAATTAACTAACTCTAAATAATAATTACCACAACTAATTAAATAAAAAATTAAAGAAAAACTACCAAAATTCGAAACTAAAAAATTTAAAATGCAAAAATAAGTTATTTTTTGTGATTTTTCCTTTTTTATAAAACACTAAATTACTAATTAATTCAAGAATGCAAAAATTAGATCCTAAATGCAAATGCAGTGTATTTTTGTATTTTTTATGAATTAAATAAAATAAACATGCAGAGACATAACAATAACAAAATGCTACGAAAATCCACAAAATTGCAAATAATGGAAAAAATTATTTTATTTTGAATTTGTGGGAATAATTCATATAGGGCAAAAATCACGTGCTCACAGGAAGATGACAAGACTAATGGTATTTTCTATTTAAATTATGGGATTCTATGTATCGGTATCAAGAAGGTAAACGTAACGGATTTAGATTCGCAGGAAGTTTCTTCATAATAAAGTATTTTGATCGTGGTGCTCTTGGGAATATCTGATAAAGTATTCAGCAGCTTATGAGTCTTAGTAGGTGTGTCTTTATGCTTGGGTCTCGTGTGGCGAGTTTTGGTTGAGGAATGGTGGTGTTATAGCAAGAAGAGGTATCCAGAAAAGGTAAATCAGAAGGAACTCGGATAGAAGGTATAGCTTGGTAGCAGGCCGGATTGGTATAGTAAGGATATGATTATTTCCTTGGGTACTTCCGAGATAATGAGTCTCTTCAGGTGTTTCGCGAAAATGCTCTTAGGTTTTAGTGGCCTGTAGCATGGTTGAGTTAGAAGGATTCAGTCATGTCAGGTCTGGTTTTGTGCAAAAGGGAGACGAAGAGTTCTTGATGATTTCTACCACGATTAGAGATGTATATCTTCTATGAGTGTGAGAAGCATGGGATGTGCAGTGATTTCCTTCTATATAGGATCAATGTGAAGTTCTTGGCTAGCGGAGTTCATAGTTATTTGTGTCTCGGAAGGGATAAAAAGTTTTTGTGGTTATCCTAGGATGGTACAGTTTATGCGGTATGTTGTGTGGGATTGAGATTGGCACGTGCAAGGTCACGGTTCAAATTTGAAAGGAAGGTCATGAATTCTTAGGCAGCACCGACAGTTTCAGATAATTAGAGAAATGATCATCAGATGATTAAGGAAATAGTAATGCCAATTGAGGTGATTTGACGAGGGTATATGTTTCAAGAAAAGGCAATGTGATTAAGTTGATGGAACTTCGGTAGTATTGCAGCACTTCTTGTCAGATCGGCTGCTGATATTCGAGTTTTCTTGACATCACAGAAGAATTTTAGAGTATCTCTTATGGAATGATGGAGTACTAGAGGTTTGTTATATATGCGAGCGACGGAATTGGAATCAGATATGGTAATTCGTGTGCTTTATAGACTTGGAGACTGGAAGTTCTCATATACAGGTTAACTCGTGGTTGTGGATGTCAAAATATGGGTAAGTTAGTAAGATGTTAGTATGTGCTATGATTCAGTCATTGTGAACCTTCACAGGATAATTTATCTGTTATGGGTGATTAGGGTACATGTGTGGTTCATTGGTAGACCTATATGGATGTGTGTTCTACATTGAGACGACTTGTTGACTTCGAGTTGCTATTGATGAAGGATCTGCTATGATTCAGTCATCCTTGACTTTGAGTGGTTATGATGATTTCTTTGGTTTTAGACATCATATTGCACATGTTTGTCGATTCTGAGCATAGTGACTTGATGTGGTTCATATGGACTAGTGTTTGGATGGGATCACGCATTGGAGCAAAGCTATGTGGGTGTACGATCCTTGCAGGTTAGATTCGTGTGTTCTATTTCTATGATGTGAGATGGGTTCTCAGCCGTGTGTTGTGGTGGTACTGGTAAGCTTGAGGTACAACTCTTTCATTGAGTCATTTTCATGATTTGAGTATGTTCGGACCGTTGCGTATTGGTACGTGTATTATGCAAGTGGTGGCTTAGGCCTGTATTGATATGTCTTATTGCCAGAGTAGTGTGTTGGATTAGAGGAGATCGTTGGGATCATTAGTGAATACGAACAGATTCGATTTCAGCATGTCGAAAGGATAATATCGAGGTTCGGCTAGGAAATTTGCTATGGTATTGGCAAAAGGAGAAGTGGCTTCATGAATGGTGCAACTGCTGTGATTAGAAGTTATAACTACAAGTGTTTGAGTAATGTGATATATTATGTGATTGCACCTGAGATAGCAGATATGGTTTGTTACAACTTGTTCGGACTTATTCAATATAAATGTGAGATTCTGATCGTATTGATGATCTTAGAAGTGGAAATGTGGTTATATGGTTTATGGGCTAGATTGGGTTGAAAAAATTTTAGTTGCAATGTGTTATCAGACCTGTATGAGATAGAGTGACGTGGAATCACCCCCGGGTTTGTGCATGGCAAGGTTATTCAGCGATTGGTTGGCTTTTGGAACCACTCTAGGTACGTTCAAGGACGAACGTGTGTTTAAGTGAGGGAGGATGTAACGACCCGACCGGTTGTTTTGAGCTTTTGCACTTTGATCGTCAGATCTCGGGCATGACTTGACTCGTGTAATGTATTATGACTTATGTAAATCGTTGGTTTTGGTTTCAGGTTAATCAGAATGAATTTGGAAGAACAGTTATTAGTTTAAAGTTTAAAAAGTTGAAAGGTTTGACCAAGATTTGACTTGTTTGTATATGATCTCAGATCGGAATTTTTAGGATTTGGTTAGCTCCGTTAGGTGATTTGAGACTTAGGAGCGTGATCAGAATGAATTTTGGAAGTCCGTGGAAGCTTTAGGCTTGAATTGGCGAAATTGAGATTTTGGCATTTTTCGGTCGATAGGCGAGATTTTGATATAGAGGTCGGAATCAAATTCCAGAAGTTGCAATAGTTCCATTGTGTCATTTGGGATGTGTATGTAAAATTCAGGTCATTCAGACGTTGTTTGATTGAGTTTTTGATCAAAAGCGTAATCTAGAGGATTTTGGGATTTCTTAGGCTTGAATCCGATGCAAATTTGGTATTTTGATGTTATTTTGACGGTTCTGACAGTTGGAACAAGTTTGAATGATGTTATGTAATATGTCGGCATGTTTGGTTGAGGTCCTGGCAACTAGGGATTTTGACGTGTTTTATGCTCCTCCTTGCTTGTGCTTTGATTACAAATTTTATAAAATAGTCCCAAAAGGCTCATAAGTTGTGCTTGATTGCAAGTTTGATCAACAAAGTGACGAGATGTCAAAGATCGGCTCAAAAAGGAGTGGAACCTGCACAAGTAGCAAAGACAAGACAACTCAAGACAAACTAGCCTAGTGCGGCCGTAGTCCATTCTGCGCGGTCCGCACTAGGTAGATTCAGAGACTGATTGTAAGGCATCAAACCTAGTGCGGCCGCAGTCCATTCTGTGCGGTCCGCACTAGGGAGATTCAGAGACTGGTTTTTTAGTGCATCAAAGCAGTGTGGCGGCAGTGGAGATTGTGCGGTCCGCACTGAAGGCTCCGCGGGCGCACTACCATTATGTGCGTTCCGCGGAAGAGAAGATCAAAGAGATGAATTTTGCCAAGATTCAAGCCAGCGCGGTCCGCGGTCATGTTTGTGCGGACCGCATTAGAAACCTTCGCGACCGCAGTCCATTCTGCGTGGTCCGCGTAGCCTAAGTTCAGAGAGCCAAGATTTCAAGTCCAAGAGCCTAGTGCGGCCGCAGTCCATCTTGTGCGGCCCGCACTGATCCCGCAGGGGTATTTTTGTTCAGTTTTTCCAGCTTAGTATAAATAGAATCTTTTTCCATTTTTAGGGTATCAGTTATTTCAGAACATCAGATGCGCTCGTGAGAAGCCATTTTAGGCACTTTAACGTAGTTTTAGCAACTGTATCATTATATTTACTTTAGTAATTTAATATTATGTCTTTCTCTTCATCCAATTCTCTGATTTTATCTTCAAGCATGAGTAGCTAAACCCATTATCTAGGGTTGTGGCTCAACCCTAGTGTGGATAATTGATGGGTGTTGTGATTTAAGGTTAGATTGATTATGGGTGTTTGTTATTTGGGTCAATTTGATGGTTTAATTTATGAATTACTGGTTGCAAACACTAGTTTGTGCTAAGTTGACTTGGCTCTTCTTGAGAAAGAGAGCCTAAATCTCCAAAATTGACTCAACAAGGAATTGAGATGGAATCAAGAGATTTGATAGTCCCAATTAAAGGGTTAAACCTCAAGAAAGTAATTACCCGACTTGAACCCTAGTTGCTCGGGCAAATATGCATACCCAATTGGTCTCGAGAGAGTCAATTGGGCAAAACCACTCTTTCTACCGAGAGGTGTAGAGTGGATAGTATTGAGTAACGGTTATAACATATTTTCCCAATCATGTCAATCGTGCCTTAGATGCAATTACCCGTCAATTAGCCACCTAGGTGAAGGTCACTACCCTAGTGCCCTTTATACTATTAGATACAACTTGTAGCAATTTACTCTTAGACTAATTTAGTTACAATTATAATTAGTAGTTTGATCATAGTAGAATATATAGAAAAACCAAAAATTAATGGAAGATCAATTAAGAGCATACACGTAATCCTAAGCTAAATAGATACTCGACTCCAATCCTAGCTCTCTGTGGAATTGATCCCGACCCACAAATCGGATAAAAGCTATTGCGACCCTCTCTCGCTACTTTTTAGTGGTGCGGAGTTAGCTGTGTTCAACTTTTTGGCGCCATTTCTGGGGAGCTAACAGTTTTGGCTATCAATTTAGTTAGTTTTGTGTATTGTTCTTCTTTACTTCTTTGTTACTAATTTGTGTGTGTGAATACAATAGGTACCAATATGGCATTGAACTACGCTAATGACCCTCTTGGAAACGTGATAGCGGGGGAGGAGGTAGATGATTTTGAGCAAGATGAGGTGCTTCCTGCACCTCAAGGACAACGGAGAGGCCGGAATGCCAATGCTAATCGAAATGATAATATTCTAGACCCTCCTCCGCCACCTCCAAGAGTAGCTCCCAGAGTATTACCGAATCAAGGGTATGCAAGTACTATCGTCCCTCCCCGAATCCGAGCGGGGAATTTTCAAATAACCAATGTGATGTTGACCTTGCTCGAGCAACGTGGGTACTTCACGGGTGCCTCCGATCAAAATGCTTACAAGCATCTCAAGGGGTTCGTAGATACATGTTGGGGGAGAAAGCAAATGAATGTGTCCGAAGATGCTCTTAGGTTGAGGCTTTTCCCATTCTCACTCCGGGGGAAAGCATTGGATTGGTTAGAGAGACTCCCCAATCATTCCATCACAACTTGGGATGAGTTGGCGGATAAATTTATTGCTAAGTTCTTCTCACCCGGGCATATGGCGGCACTTCGAGATGCGATATTGGCTTTCAAGCAAGAACCCACAGAACCTTTACATGAAATCTGGGAGCAGTTTAGAACAATGGTGAAAGAATGCCCAAACAACGATATGGCCGAGGCGATGATTCAACAAACCTTCTATCGGGGCATCAATACCACGAATCAATGCATTGTGAACCAATTGGCCGAGGGCAACTTTATGAAGCTTCCTTACATTGAGGCATGTGAGATATTGGATGAGATGGCCGACACTTCTTTGGCGTGGCAAAGTAGAGCGAATGTGCCCCAAGGTGACCCCACGGTCATCCATTTGCACAAGGAATTACATGATCATGGTCAAGCTATTGCTGAGCTTACTACTACTATGAATCAATTGGCTAAGGCACAGTTGCAACAAGTCCAAAACCCTCACCAAGTGAATGCTATGGAAGGTGTTAGTATGCTTACCAACAAGAGAAGGCAAAGAAGGCAACATAACCAAGGGAATTCTGAGCAATTTTGTGATGATTGTGATGGGTTTCAAAATGATGGATGTGATGAGCAAAGTGAAGAGGTACAATATGTCAACAACTATCAAGGCAATAGAGGCAACTCTTCAAACCAACAATGGCGACCCCAAGGAAATTGGGGCAATCAACAACAAGGTGGTGGTAATTGGAACAACAATAACAACCAAGGTAGTAATTGGAACAACAACAACCAACGTGGTAATTGGGGGAACAACAATCGGGGCAACCAAGGGAATTGGAATGGCAATAACAATAACTGGAACAACAATAACAATCAAGGTGGATGGAACAATAGGAACCAAGGAAACCGGGGGCAAGGTTTTCAAAGGCCCCTGATGTACCAACAACCGAACAATCCGCCTCCATTTCAATCTCAAGGATCTAGTTCTTCGGGTAATGATATGGGAAGAATAGAAATGGTGTTCGAACAAATGATGAAGAAGAACCAAGATTCCGATGCTCAATTGGCTTCCCACGATACCTCTATCCAGAACTTCGAGGTGCAATTAGGCCAAATCTCTCAATCATTGAATACTCGCCCTAAGGGTGCTCTACCAAGTGATACGGTAGTAAACCCGAAGGGTGGAAACAATCATGTGATGGCGGTTACAACAAGAAGTGGGAGAGGCAGTGATGTGCATGCCTCGAAAGACAAGCAAGTTGTGAATGATGATGTTGAGTTTCGGGAAGATGATGTACCTTTGATAGTTGAAGATGTGGTTGATAATTAGGTGAACAATGAGGTAAGGATTGACATTAATGAGGCCGAGGTGAAAACTCAAGATGCCGTGAACCCGTCTAGGGAACACGTGATTGACATGCCCAAACCGGTGGTGCCCAAAGCCAAGGCACCTTTTCCTAGGCCACCTCCGCCTTATCCTCAACGGTTAGCAAAGCAAAAGAGTGACAATCAATTCAAAAAGTTCATTGATATGATGAAAAGCCTTACAATCAATGTGCCTTTGGTGGAGGCACTTGAACAAATGCCGGGCTATGCAAAGTTCATGAAGGATTTGGTCACAAAGAAGCGTTAGATGGATTGTGAAACAATAAAAATGACTCATCAAGTCAGTGCTATCATACATTCTATGGCCCCAAAACTTGAAGACCCCGGAGCTATTACTATCCCTTGCACTATTGGAAGTGCAGATTTTGCCAAGGCCCTTTGTGATTTGGGGGCTAGCATAAATTTTGATGCCTTATTCGGTCTTCAAGACTTTGGGAATTAGGAAACCTAGGCCAACTTCAATGAGACTTCAAATGGCGGATCGTTCGATGAAGCGACCTTTGGGCATAATTGATGATGTGCTTGTCCGGGTGGACAAGTTTATATTGCTGGCTGACTTTGTCATTTTGGATTGTGAAGTGGACTTTGAAGTCCCGATTATTCTAGGAAGACCTTTCCTTGCAATGGGGAAGACATTGGTTGATGTTGAAGCGGGTGAGTTAACTTTCCTAGTGGGGGATGAGAAGGCCATCTTCCATGTTTGCAAATCCATAAAGTGGCCCAATAGCACCGAGATGTGTTCATTTGTGGACATTGTCACAGCTGTGACAGTGGATGACACAAGTTTTATGATTAATGTGGAGGATCCTCTTGAAGTCGTGCTTCTAAATCTTGATGTCAATGAGGATGCTATCCAAGTGGAGTGTGTAAATGCCTTGCATGGAATGGGGTCCTATTCTGATGAGCCAAGAAGGCTATCCTTGGACCTCAAAAATAGAAAGACGCCTCCAACAAAGCCATCTATTGAGGAGCCACCGGTGTTGGAGTTGAAACCACTTCCTCCACACCTCAGGTATGAGTTCTTGGGCTCAAATTCTACTTTACCAGTTATTCTTTCTTCTTGCCTCACTAACTTGCAGGTAGATGCCACTTTGACGGTTCTCAAAAGGAGGAAGAAAGCAATAGGGTGGAAACTGGCCGACATTCGGGGAATAAGTCCCGCGTTCTGCATACACAAAATCATTCTGGAGGATGATGCACAACCCTTTCTAGAGCATCAAAGAATATTGAACGAGGCAATGCAATAGGTGGTGAAGAAAGAAGTGATAAAATGGTTGGATATAGGTGTTGTGTACCCTATCTCCGATAGCTCATGGACTTCTCTGGTGCAATGTGTGCCGAAGAAGGGTGGGATGACTGTGGTGAAAAATGACAAAAATGAACTTATTCCCACTCGGACCATTACCGGGTGGAGAGTTTGCATGGACTACCAGAAGCTAAATAAAGTGACCCGCAAGGATCATTTCTCGTTGCCATTCCTCGACCAAATGCTTGATTGCCTTGCAGGGCGAGCCTTTTATTGCTTTTGGATGGCTACTCAGGGTATAATCAAATCTTAATTGCTCCAGAGGACCAAGAAAAGACCACATTCACTTGCCCATATAGTATATTTGCTTTCTCCCGGATATCGTTCGGGTTGTGCAATGCTCCGGCGACCTTCCAATGATGCATGATGGCTATTTTCACCGACATGGTGGAAAACATTTTGGTGGTCTTTATAGATGATTTTAGCGTGGTTGGTGATTTATTTGAAGAGTGTTTGGGAAATTTGGATAGAGTCTTGGCCCGATGTGAAGAAACGAATCTCGTTCTTAATTGGGAAAAATGCCACTTCATGGTTGAAGAGGCATAGTGTTGGGTCATAAAATTTCTAAGCATGGGATTGAAGTATACAAAGCCAAGATTGAGGTGATTTCAAGGCTCCCTCCCTCCGATTTTGTCAAAGGGGTGAGGAGTTTTCTTGGACATGCGGGGTTCTACCGGCGGTTTATCAAGGATTTTTTGAAGGTTGTAAATCCCCTTTGCAAGTTGCTAGAGAAAGATGCTAAGTTTGTGTTTGATGATAAATGCATGGAGGCCTTCGAACTTCTCAAGCATAAGTTGACCACTACCCCAATCATTACCGCACCATGTTGGAGCTTACCCTTTGAGCTTATGTGCGACGCAAGTGACGTTGTGATTGGGGCTGTTTTGAGGTCACCCGGTGTACTACGTAAGCAAGACCATGAACGAGGCTCAAAGGAACTACACAGTTATCGAGAAAGAATTGTTGGCCATAGTTTTTGCAATGGAAAAGTTCCGACCGTATCTTATGGGGGATAAGGTCATTGTGCACACCGATCATGCCGTACTTAGGTACTTGATGACAAAGAAAGACTCCAAGGCAACATTGATGAGATGGGTGTTACTACTTCAAGAGTTTGATTTGGAATAGAGGACCGAAAAGGTAGTTAGAACCAAGTTGTGGATCATTTGTCCCGCTTGGAGGAGGAAGGAAGGCCGTGTGATGGACTAGAAATCAATGACACATTCCCCGATAAGCAACTACTTTCTGTGTCGATGTGTGATATGCCATGGTTTGCGAACATTGCTAATTTTATTGTGACTGGCATCATCCCGTGTGAGCTCTCTTCGAACCAAAGAAAGAAGCTCAAACGGGATAGTCTGGACTTCTATTGGGATGAGCCGTACTTGTTTAAGATTTGCACGGATAGTGTGATTCGAAGGTGTGTCCCGGAGGGAGAGCAATTTAGCATCCTAGAGGCTTGTCATTCCTCACCCTATGGAGGCCATCATGGAGGGGTGAGAACGGCTTCGAAAGTTTTGAGTTGTGGTTTTTATTGGCCAAACTTGTTCAAAGATGCAAGTGATCTAGTAAAAATATGTGATCAATGTCAATGAGCGGGCAGGATTTTCAAGAAAGATAAGATGCCTCTAAGCACAATTCTTAAAGTTGATATCTTTGATGTATGGGGTATCGATTTTATGGGCCCTTTTGTTAGCTCGTGTGGTAACACTTACATTCTTGTAGCAGTTGATTTTGTGTCAAAATGGGTTGAGGTCGTGGCCTTACCCAACAGTGAAGCTAGGGGTGTGGTGGCATTTCTAAAGAAGAGCATTTTCACAAGGTTTGGTACACCTCGGGCAATCATAAGTGATGGAGGATCGCATTTTTGTAATAGAGCTTTTGATGCCTTGCTTTCCAAGTATGGTGTCAACCACAAAGTCTCTATGCCTTATCATCCTCAAGTAAGTGGCCAGGTTGAAGTGTCTAACAGGGATATCTAGAGCATTTTGTCCAAAACTGTCAATGCCAATAGGACCGATTGGTCTAAAAAGTTAGATGATGCTATATGGGCTTACCGGACCGCTTACAAGAACCCAATTGGTATGTCATCGTACCGGTTGGTGTTTGGAAAATCATGTCATCTACCAGTGGAGTTGGAGCATAAGGCAATGTGGGCCTTGATAAGGCTTAATCTTGAATGGGATGTTGCAGCTAATCTTCGTGTTGAACAACTCAATGAACTTGATGAATTTTGGTTCCATGCATACTTTAGTTTGTCCTTGTATAAGGACAAGATGAAGTACCTTCATGAAAAATATGCTCGTGGAAAGGAGTTCAAAGTTGGCGATTTGGTATTCTTATTCAATTCTCGTCTAAGGTTGTTCCCGGGAAAGCTGAAATCAAAGTGGAGTGGACCATTTGAAGTTGTATGTGTGACCCCATTTGGTGCTCTACATTCGAAGAACAAAAGTGGTGAAGTCTTTAGAGTGAATGGGCACCGTGTCAAGCATTATCTTGGGAAGTTTGATGATAGCCATGTGGTGGCTGTTGCTCCTTTCAAATGATGTGTTGGTAACCTGCGTCGTGCCGCGACATTAAATCAGGTGCTTTTTGGGAGGCAACCCATGTGTTTTTCTTTTTGTTTTCTTTGACTTTCTTTGTAGTATAGGATTAATTTATGGGCTAGCTGGTTGTTAGATATTGCAGGATTGAGTTGATGCAGTGCAAAACACTGTGAAGAAAATGATCAGTCTCTGAAGTTGCCAGTGCGGCCGCATTACACTTTGTGCGGTCCGCACGGGTGAAGGCTAAGTGGAGGACTCTCTCAAGTTTGCCACCGCAGCCGCACGACATTTTGTCAGTCCGCGGTGGAGCTTTGCGGCCGCGGTCCCTTTTGTGCGGACCGCAGAGGCTTGCTTTTCAATATGTGAATAAGGCAACCCAGTGCGGACCGTGGTCCATTTTTGTGCAGCCGCTGTTAGGTGAGAATGGGACCCAGGGTTTCTCTATAAATAGACCCCAAGGGTCTCCTGTTACCCTTTTCGGAAATTTAACTGTCAGAGACCCTAAACTACTGTTCATCTCCTCTCTTGTCTGTATATCTTGCTTAGCATTGATCAATTACACTTCATCTTACATTCTAGTAACATTTCACCCAACTCTTAAGTCTTTAAGTTTGTAATTCCATTTTATTTTCATTTCTATTAGCCTGTAGCTTCTTCTTCTTCCCGTATTTTGTTGATTGATGAATTAGGTTAGTTTAAATGTTAATTTTTGTGTGCTTGATGAGTATAATGAGCTGGGTAATTGAGTAGGGACCCTAACTAGGTGAAAATTTGAACTAATTAGCTAAATCTCAAACCTTAACTCAGTGCCAAGGCTGGGCATCCTCCACGGACTGCGACCCTATTTGTGCGGTCCGCGGTACCTTAGTGCGGTCCGCATAACCACTTTGTGCGGACCGCGGTGCTGAACTTCTGAGAGGTAACTCATGCCCAGTGCGGCCGCACTACATTTTGTGCAGTCCGCACTGACCCAGTACGGCCGCGGTTGGTTTTGTGCGGTTCGCACTGGTGAGATTCAGAGAGCATGTTTTTTTAGAACCCTATACCTGTGTGGACCGCGGTCATTCTTGTGCGGTCCGCGGTGGACTCAGTGAGGCCGCACTACCATTTTGTGTGGTCCGCACTAGGCACTTTCTACAACTGTCTGCATTTCTTTCTTCACGGTTGTTGCTCACTATTTCTACTAATACTAGCAATGTTAGATGACTGTGTTTGCAGATAATGGTTAAACAAAGAGTCAAGGGATCAAAACAACCCGGGAGAGGTGATTCCTCCCTGGGAGGGAAGCAGAGATTGGTTAAACTCACTCCCCAGGCTCGTCAAAATATAAAGAAGATGAGAAAAGCAATTAAGGCAGCTGACAGAGCCTGTGATCAGTCAGAGAGTGAATATGTGCCATTCCAAGACATCTCCTCAGACTCGGTTCCAACTCATATCGTCTCGAGTTTCAGATTGACAGACGACACTCCTCCACCATCACCCATTGCCCAATCACCAGAGCATGTTCCTACTGAGTTGTCTGAGGGCTCAGCAGCCGGTAGTGGTGAGAACTCCACCTCCCCCACAACTTCATTATCTAGGGAGGGTGCAGACGGAGGTGAGGAGGATGTTCAGGGAGATGAGGAGGTACCTGAGGGTGGTGAGCCTCAGGTGGGAGGCATTGCCTGAACTAGAAGGCCCGATGTTTAGGAGGATAGGTTTGTGAGCCAGGTGGCATACCATAAGTTTAGGGAGTGGTAGCCGGTGAGACATTTGATACCGGAGCGGAGTTTCATTGACAAAGATCTATTACCACACAACCCTAACGTGCATAGGCAATTTAGGACTAGAGTGGGTTGGGAAATATTTATGGAGAAGTGTATAGATGCCAACGAACACATGGTCAAGGAATTTTATTGCAATGTAGACCACATCAAAAAGGGCTCCAAAATGACCAAGGTTCGCAACAAGACTGTGTTGTTTGAAGGGGTACACCTCAATGAATACTTGGGCTTCAATGAAGAGGATGAGACTCTATATCTGGCAAAGTTGGAGATGGGCGAGGAGGTCCATCCATGGTTATGTCAGTACCTGGCAATCCCAGGTACCGTTCCTGATTGGTTGATAGCTGGGGTAAAAATATTGAGAAAGACCCTGAACTTTGAGGCTAGGGGTTGGGAGACCTTTGTTTGCAGCCGGTTGGACCCTACTATACATGAACAGGCCCTTCCTCTCCACCGGGCTGTGTTGGTTGATTTGATTATGGCGGGATACCCCATAAACATGGGGAATGTGATGTCCCGCATTATCTTATTAGTAGGAGCAGAGCATGACCAGAACTACCCTTTCCCCAGCATCCTCTCTATTTATTTTCGGGATTTGGACATGGGGAAGAAGCCCTACGATGTCAAGAGTAATGCGATAGCCCCATTCTCCTGGTACAGCTTGAAGGGGAATGACAACCCCAAGGACAAAAATTACAAAGCCCTTGCTTCTGCCCCAACTAGCCAGTCTGAAGAGCCAGTCGTGGTAGAGGCCCCCACTGAGCCTGCCTCCATTGTTGTTGACCTGCCTCCTGGTCCTTCCACATCTTTAACCATTCCTCCTGGCCCTTCCACATCAGCAGTACCGGAGATCCCATCTTCCCGGGCCCATCCTATCACTGCCCACCGACTGAGTCAGACGCTTCAGAGTATCAACAACTGGATGTATACTGCTTCATCCAAGTTCTCCACCTTGACCACCACTATTGCAGCTCAGTCGGCACCTCAGCCAGCACAAGTCCCATAATCCATTGAGGATGCTTTGAAAGAAATTCTTGAAAACCAGAAGAAAATCCTCACTACCTAGAATGCTTTGGCAACGACAGTTGATTTATATAGCAAGGCTCTCAAGGAGCTTGCTAAAGAGCACAAGAAGCTGCGAATGACACGGGCCTCCAAGGAGTCCGTAAAGGAGCTACGGGCAGATGTTGACAAGTTGAAGGCAGAACAATTGCCTTTAGACCTATTATTTGAGGACCCAATTCCAGTAGCTGAGCCACAGCCGGAGCAGTCACAGCGGCTTCCGAAGAGGAAGAGGACGATCCTGAGAGCAGATGATGCCATCATCCAGTTGGCGGACCCACCAGAGGTTTCCTCCAGTCAGCCACATGATGTACCAGATCCACAGCCCGTCCAGGTCCAGGCCCAGGTCCCAGCAGCTGAGCAGCAGGATACCGGGAACCAGTCTGAGGTTCCTGAGCACAAAGAGGACCTAGGGATCACCCATGATCCTATGCAGACGGACATGGCTTAGGGAGTCTTCATATCCTTTCTCTATTATTTTTGGTGCTTATTTGGTTTAGTTGGCATTGGGGACAATGCCAGCTTTTATTTGAGGGGGTGCGCCCTACATTTTTGGATGACTGTATATAGATTGATACATTTTACACTTTCTTGATTTTCATTTGGTCTGTATATAATTTTATATTTAGTTACTTTAATTGCACTTTTTATCTTTCCTTTGGTCTGTATATAAAGTTACATCATTGTATATATTCATCCCCGCTGTATATTCGAATCCCCTCTTGTATATATTCATTCTATTTTCTGAATTTTCTTTTTTTAGCTTCTTATTTGCGTTCGTAGTTTTTTGTTTTGTTTTGGATGTTTTCAATAAACCTTTGGTTTTCTTAATGCCACGGTTCTTTCCAAAGGTAGAGAATTGTGTGAACCGGGTGGCTCTTCCCAATGATAGATGGCATGACAACCTTTTTAAGGGTTTGAGTCCGTTTTTGTTTTTGTTTTTGGTAGTTTGTAGTTAAAGGTACCTCAAGCAAAGCTTCACTTGGACCTTGCACATTTGCCTTTGATCCCATGGTCAAAGACAAATTGTTGTGTTTAGGATGGTGAAAGTCGTGGCCTTGAGACTTTTGTATTGACCGATAATCATCAAGTGGTTTTTTGGGACCATTGTGCGCTTAAATCGTATCTAAGTTCATTGTGGGCCCCGACTCTATGTCTTTAGCAATCCCTTAGCTTGCGTGGTGAGTATTTGAATTGCAAGTCCAAGTCCCGATCCATTGGTCTAGAACTTGCCCTGAATGTTTGTTGAGGTGAAATCCTAAGTGAATTTTGACTTGAGATGTGATTATAGGCTCTCCTTGATCCAAATGATAGATTAAACAATTCCATAGCCTACCAATGATAAGATCCCTAGTCAACCCTTTTGAGCCTTAGACCTTTTTCTTTCAAGAACCATGATACAAGCCTATACCCGTCCTAAAAAGGCACACAAATCTTTTCTTTAGCACATGGCAAAAGTATAAATTTGGGGGGAGAGACGAGGATTGTAACAAAGTGGTAAAAAGGCACAAAAGTGAAGAAAATGAAATGCAATGAAAAAGAAAGAAAAGCAAAAAGACCAAAAGAAAGTTCAATGAAAAAATGAAAAGGGATTCAAGAAAAGCAATGAAAAATAAAGAAAGGTGTGGAAAATTGAAAAAGGAGAAAAGAATTGAAATGCATAAGAAAGAGTGACAATGTGTCTCTCTAACCCCTTAGAAATAAGTAAAATGACTCAAAGAGTCAAGTGAGTTGTGCCAAATGAATAAAAAGAAGTGCTTAAGGGAAGATGGAACCCACTTGAACAAAAACATGACCTACCCTAAACCAAAAGCCTTCGCAATGACTCCACAAAAGCCCTATATGATCTTGAGTTGAATGAAACTTACATTAGTGGATACTTACATAAGGGACAAGCATATGGTACCTAGAGCCGGACTTGTGACCTTTCCTTGAGAGAGATGAGTGAATTCCCATTAACCTCGATTTGTGTGCTACTATTCTAAAGGTGAGGTTTTCTTAGGGAGAGTTGAGGATGTGTGAGTTTGGGTTCCACAATGACCAAAGGAATTGAGAGAGTTCTTTGATGTAATGAGTCAACTCTTGATGCTCTTGTGTCACACTTGATCCATGGTTTTTCAAAGGTTAAAGGTTGTTAACGATTTATTTGTATTGAGGGCAATTGTTAGTCCCAATTGATGCTAGTTGAGGTTACTTTAGGATATCTGAAAATTCTTGGATTTTATCTCAAGGGGTGGGTCTTATTTTGTTTGCTTGAGGACAAGCAAAAGCTTATGTTTGGGGGAGTTGATAACTTGGGATTTTGACGTCTTTCATGCTCCTCCTTTCTTGCGCTTTGATTATAAATTCTTACAAATTAGTCTCAAAACGCTCATAAGTTGAGCTTGATTGCAGGTTTGATCAACAAAGTGACGAGATGTCAAAGATCGACTCAAAAAGGAGTGAAACCTGCACAAGTAGCAAAGATAAGACAACTCAGGACAAACTAGCCTAGTGCGGTTGCAGTCCATTCTGTGCGGTCCGCACTAGGGAGATTCAGAGACTGATTTTAAGGCATCAAACCTAGTACGGTCGCAGTCCATTATGTGTGTTCCGCACTAGGGAGATTCAGAGACTATTTTTTTAGGGCATCAAAGCAGTGCGGCCGTAGTGGAGATTGTGCGGTCCGCACTGAAGGCTCCACGGCCTCACTACCATTATGTACGGTCTGCGGAAGAGAATATCAGAGAGATGTAGTTTGCCAAGGTTCAAGGCGGTCCGCGGTCATGTTTGTGTGGACCGCATTAGAAACCTTCACGACCGCGGTCCATTTTGTGCGGTCTGCGTAGCCTGAGTTCAGAGAGCCAAGATGTCAAGTCTAAGAGCTTAGTGCGGCCGCAGTCCATTTTGTACGGCCCGCACTGACCCTTCAGGGGTATTTTTGTCCAATTTTTCCAGCTTAGTATAAATAGAATCTTTTTTTATTTTTAGGGTATCAGTTATTTTAGAACATCAGCTGCACTCGTGAGAAGCCATTTTGTAGCCATTTTGGGCACTTTAATGTAGTTTTAGCAATTGAATCATTATATTTACTTTAGTAATTTAATATTATGTCTTTCTCTTCATCTAATTCTCTGATTTAATCTTCAAGCATGAGTAGCCCTAGTGTGGGTAATTGATGAGTGTTGTGATTTAAGGTTAGATTGATTATGGGTGTTTGTTATTTGGGTCAATTTGATGGTTTAATTTATGAATTAGTGGATGAAACACTAGTTTGTGCTAAGTTGACCGGGCTCTTCTTGAGAAAGAGAGCCTAAGTCTCCAAAATTGACTCAACAAGGAATTTGGATGGACTCAAGAAATTTGATAGTCCCAATTAAAGGGTAAAACCTCGAGAGAGTAATTACCCGACTTGAACCCTAGTTGCTCGGGCAAATATGCATACCCAATTGGTCTCGAGAAAGTCAAATGGGCAAAACCACTCTTTCTACCGAGAGGTGTAGAGTGGGTAGTATTGAGTAACAGTTATAAGATATTTCCCCAATCATGTCAATCATGCCTTAGATGCAATTACCCGTCAATTAGCCACCTAGGTGAAGGTCACTACCCTAGTGCCCTTTATACTATTAGGTACAACTTGTAGCAATTTACTCTTAGTCTAATTTAGTTACAATTATAATTTATAGTTTGATCATAGTAGAATATATAGAAAAACCAAAAATGAATGGAAGATCAATTAAGAGCATACACGCAATCCTAAGCTAAATAGATACTCGACTCCAATCCTAGCTCTCTGTGGAATCGATCCCGACCCACAAATCAGGTAAAAGCTATTGCGACCCTCTCTCGCTACTTTTTAATGGTGCGGAGTTGGCTGTGATCAGGTCCCAAGGGCTTCGGGTGAGTTTCGGGTGGTTAAACGGATCAATTTCATATTTTGAGAGTTGCAGATTTTCAAGCTTCAGTTGCAGGTATTTTTGTTCTTCGCGATCGCATACAAGGGGTCGCGATCGTGTAGGCTCAGTTGGGTAGGGTGAAGAAATGTTCAATGCGATCGCAGAAATAAGTTCGCGATCGCGATCAGTGGAGAAATTTTGTTTTGCAGACGCGGGGGATAGGGCGCATTCGCGTGGAAGAAAAATAAGATGGCAGAAGAATCAAGTATTACCCTTCGCGTTCGCGTAGGAGCAGTCGCGAATGCATAGCTTAGAGGAATCTATGTATCGCGTTCGTGTGTTGACTAACGCGATCACATAGAGTTATATGGAGAGGTAGCAAAATATTTCTTCACGATCGCGTGGATGTGTCCGCAATCGCCATTAAGGAAAAACTGGGCAGGCAGATTATATTTTTAAAATTGAGGGTTTGAGTCCATTATCATAAAAACCATTGGAGAGCTCGGGAGAAGATGGGATTTGAGGAGATTTTCATTGGAACTATTGGGGTAAGTATTCTTCACTCACATTTAGTTTAGTTTCATGATTTGGTCTTGAATTTCATCATTGAATTTGGGAAATTAGAGAGAAAATTGGGGGAAAATAGAAGAAAAGTTTGAGATTTCTTTTAGGAATTTGAATGGGCAATTGAGGTCGGATTTTGACGAATTTGATATGGGTAGACTCGTGAGTGAATGAGGATTTGATTGACGTGATTTTTATCGAGTTCCGAGACATGGACCCAGGGGTCGGGTTTTAAGCAATTTCGGGGTTTTTTATGTAAATTGAATATTTTTGAGTGGGCTTCGATCCCTTAGCATATTATAATGTTCATGCACTGATTGTGGCTAGATTTGGAGCACCCGGAGGTTGATTCATGCGGGCGAGGAATTGCAAGCTAGAGTTTGGACCGGATTGAGGTAAGTAATGATTGTAAATACTGTCCTGAGGGTTTGAAACCCCGAATTACACATTGTTGTGTTACTTTGAGGTGATGCACATGCTACACGACGAGCGTTGAGTTGTGCACCGTTGGGGATTTTGACTTGGTCCGTCCCGTACGACTGCTAAGTCGCGTATTTGGTTTGAAATCTTATGATATTCCATTTTCTAGAGATTGATATTATATTTTGGGTTGTATGCCATGTTCGGGGCCTTGTGCCGACCTATAGAGACCCTTAGGGGCATTTTTACTATTTTTTCCTCACTCTATTTGTTTGAAAGCATATCCTTAGTCATGTTTTACCTGTTTATTATTTAAATCTGGTTTTATCACTATATTTCTTAAAAATGTAAAAACTGCTTGGGCGGAGTTCCCTGTTTTATTGATGGTCCGAGTGATCGTGAGTTGATGACTGAGATAGACTTAGAGTATGATGGTGATGTTAATGACTGAGAGAGGTCAAGGGACTAGTTGTGAGGATTTTATATCTATGGATCAGGCTGCACGCCGCAGCAATATATACATATATATATATATATATATATATATATATATATATATATATATATATATATATACACACACACACACACATATATATATATATGGATCGGGTTGCGCGCCGCAGTGATACTTATATGGATCGGGCTGCACGCCGCAGTGATATAACGCTTGGGCTGTAGGAGTCCCTCCGGAGTCTGCATACCCCCAGTGAGTGCAGTCAACTATATATATATGGATCGGTCTGCGTGCCGCACTGGTTACTATATGGTACCTATTGAGCGTGAGTGCTGATTGTGAGTACTGATTGATAACGGTTGAGTCACGAGTCACTGAGAGACTAGCCCGAGGGGCGATAGATGTATACATGCACATGAGTAATGCTTTGCCTGAGGTGCCTGTTAATGAACTTATTGATTTTTACTCCTCTTTAAGTGATCTATATCAAATATGTTGATCTATTGACTACTTTCACTCATCTTTATACTGAGCCACTGTCGCAAACGTTGAACAAATATTTTTAAACAACTTTCACTTAAGCTGGGTTTTATGAGATGTTCAGAACATAATCACTGATTTGACTTTCGTTATTTCCACTGAGATTTTCTTGTTATGAGGCATTTATGACTCCTGTTTTGCCCGAGGGGCTGTTCACGAACTACATTTTGCCCGAGGGGTTGATTATGATTTTCATCTCTTTTAGTATAAATGGTATTGAACTCCTACTGAAACCGTTGGAAGGTATTTTCAGACGATTTTGCCAAAAAGCTGGATTTTAGATGAGACGACTGACTCGTGTTTTGATTGGAAATCCTGTTGTGCTTATTGAGTTTAACATAAATGTGGATTCATTGTTTCCTACTGCTCAGTCTTATTTACTCTTATTACTTACTGTGTTGGAGTACTCACATTACTCCCTGCACCTCGTGTGCAGATTCAGGTATTTCAAAACCCGATAGCGGTTGTTGATTGCTCAGACGCGGAGTCATCAGAGTTAGAAAGGTGGCTGCACGACGTTCGTAGTACTGCTTCCTTCCTCTTATTTTTGTTACTCTATTTAGTACATTTAGATTCTTATTGTATTCAGACCTTGATAGATGCTCATGACTAGTGACACCCCGATGTTGGGCTTGTATGTTATTTCCGCATTTTTCATTCAGACTCATATTATGAATTATTGTTTAATTAGAGGCTTAAAAATGAATCTTAAGGATTAAAGGGTTAAAATGAGTATTGTGTCGGCTGGCCTTGTCTTCGCGAGAGTTTCCATCACGACCAGGTCTGAGTTTTAGGTCGTGACAAAGAGTACGGAGTCGAATCCCACAGAGAACTAAGGTTTAGCTACAATTATTTAATAATACTAAGAAGACAAGTTCGAACAATTCCTAAGTTATAAATATTAAGATTCTGTTTTCTAATTAAATAACTAGCAAATTAAAGTAGTAAATTAACAACTACAGATACTAAGGGTTGGAGACAAGATTAAGGAGACCTAGAGTTATGATTCCCCCAATTGTCGGAAATCTCCCTGCTACATTTCCTATAAACTTGCCTAAGAGTTCTCTACCGATCATGATTGATTCGGGTGTCATAATTTTCTTCGAAGCAACTACCACAATTATCAGACGTATTCTTCTGAACTACACTAGCTGGCACTAGTTCAATGCTCACTAATATCGCAATAAAGTTCCATTATTCCTAATCTCACCTTTAAACCTTCCGTATTGATTCCTCAGATAAGTTAGGAGTGATGTTATTCGACAACCACCTAAATATGTACCATTTCTTATGCAATACATAATAAATAGGCACATTCAATTGATGACCATTCATTCAACTAAAATAAGCATGTAGTTGAACAAGTAGAGAAATCCAAAGGCTAAATTATATTAAACATAATAAAAAGTCATCTTCCAATAGGTTCTATCAAACCTTAGAAAGAAATTTAGCTATTCATAGTCATGCTAACAATCATGATAATATTCAAATGCATTCAAATATACATTAAGGAAGAACAGAGAGAAAATATTGTGATTCCTTGCTTTCAAGTGCTCTCGTAGACTTTTTCCGCTCAAATAATGTTTCCCCTCTAAAAAAATAGGTTTAGCACCTTTATACATGTTGGGGCCGTGTAGGGTCGAAACTACCCAGTTCTACCGAAATAGGAAAAGTTTTCCGCTTCGATGTTTTGAATCACACCTTGCGCAAAGCTGGGTGGCCAAATCTGTATAGTGCTGTCCTTTGTGTTTTGAACTTTGCCTAGCTCAAACCTGGACGCCAAAAAACCATGCTCTTCTAAATTCTTTCATTTTAGCTTTAATTTATGCACAATCATTTTATATCACCACTGATTGATCCCTACACATTAAAACATCATTAGTAAACTCGAGTCACAAATATTCGCACTAAATTTAACAAGATCGGGGCGTAATGTAAGGCAATTTACATGCAAAAATATGTATTTTTAGTCAAGTATCACCACCCACACTTAAGCTCTTGCTCTTTCTCAAACAACCTTGCACTTTGCTAAACCAGCAACACTACATAAGACATCATACAAGGGAAGTATTTTTAGCAATTCAATACACTACACTTATGACCATGGTTGATACCAATAAGTAAACCATTGCATACGCATTCATGCACTTCCCAACTTTCACATGACAACATATAAGTGAACAATTCAAAACACTCAAATAACCTGCATATAATTATCCAACCTCAAAGATCGACTCGTTGCCAATAAGCACTCTCAACTGGTCCACTCACCCAACAAAAAAATTTTAATAACGTTACCTATCCGTCATAGAATCATGTTCCCTCACCAAAGAACAAGAAAGTATGTAGTCCACAAATTCAAATCAAGAATTTCAAATGTAATTCAAGGACATCATGAACAAAAAATTTCAAATGTAATTCAAGGCCATCATGAACAAAAATCAATCGTTTACTCTCACAAAGAAATTCACGTATATCCCAAAGTTGTACCATAGGCTTGCTTGTAGTGTGTGTCTCTACCAATCTAAGCTCGTGAAGTCTAGAATCAACTAGTTCTTTACAGGTTGTAATGTAGGCTAAGGGAGGGGTATGATAAATTTTGATATAGTGTCTAACCATCCTAAGCACTTTAATATAATATGCTTAACTTTCAAATACATACTTTTCATGACCAATTCAAGCAATGTCCGAAACCATATATAATTTGGCCCTTCTTTTTAAGCACAACTATGCATTCACTAGCCCCTATTAAGAGAAATATGAGATATATTTTCTATATATATATTTTGTTTTTGTATTTTCTTTGTTTTTTTAACACTCTCCAAATTTAGATTGCCCCGCTAATAATCTTTGAACCTTTTGGCCTTTCTATGGTTTTCCTCAAAAGCTACCCCAACTCTCTACTTACCCTTCGAGCGACTTAAGTACTTTTGAAGGGAAAGATTCGAAAACATTTAAGTAAGAACAAAATGAGAATCGACTTGTAATATGACTGCCAAAAAAGGCTTATAGGCTCAAATGGGTTATCTAAAAATAATTTTAATTATGGTGGCATACTAGCTTAATGGACAATCAAAGAAATGCTTACATCCTCTCCTAGACTGAAAGGCTTATTTATTTTACTTTGATTAACACACGGGGCAAGTTATACACTAACACATGATAGCACAGAATATAATCAAAACCTCACACCACACAAGGCACATGACTCCAGTCCGACAGTTTAATTCTAACTCTCAGGTTTAGGTAAGTAATTACAAAGTCAAGAAGAATTAAGCAATAAAATACTACATGAACAATGAGTCGAGTAATATAATATTCAAATTCTCAAAAGCCAACTTGTAATTACTCAATTTTTTTTTAAAAGGAACTAAAACCTGCTCAATTCTATTTCACATCTTAAGACACCTTATGTAGAGAACAAAATCTTCCTATATAGACCAACACTATATCTGGCTTATTTACATGCAGGTCTGCCTCGTAAGAATGAGAGAAATAAATAAATATAAAATAAATAAATAAATAAATAAATAAAAGAATAAAATTGCACCATCTTTGTAATAGATAAATGCCTCTTTTTCTCTTAAAGTTGTCGGAATTACTCGTAATAAGATATTGGCTACAATTGAAAAGACTATCAATAAAATTTTCATTTATTCGTGATCTAGGCATATGTAGCAATCTATTCTAGAATTCTTTTCATTAACTCTCATTGAAAAAAGATCCCACAAAAAAAAGAATTGTATAATACGAAATAAGATAAAAACTTATTTTTTTAAAGAAAAAACCAAAAGATATGAATCCTCTATTCCAATTGTTCCTTTTTGACAGAAATCGATAAGAAATAAGAAATGTTTCAAGGTGATTTGATTTCATACTAATGTAATAGTATAGGAACTATTCCGATTTCGATGAAGTTACAAATTAGAAGAACTCGAGAAATTTTGATTGAATCATGCTAAAAATTAAAAAAGAAGAAAAAAGACCAAATAATTATTCTATGATGAAAATAGAATAACTGTCAATTTTGTGTACATAACTAGTATACACTATACAATAAAATCTTTTTTTTTATGAAGCTATATCTATATAATTATATAAAACAGGGCAATAGATGTCTGACATGGCACCTCTCATATGCAAGAATTTCTATTTATCTTTTTTCTCAAATTTTTGCCTTTTTTCTTCCTTTTTATGCCTTTTCTTCGTTCACTCTTTTCATTGTGCCCTTGATGTTTTTGTATAAGAAAGGCAACCTTCGGTTGCATATCGCCATCCAGATTTTAGCAGGCATTTAGCTTAAAAGCATAAGATCCTCTCTATGACTTCACATTTCAATTGCTGCAACCAGCAGCTTATCTATGTCAGCTTTCCGAGCATGTTCAAGGTAATAAGAAACAACAATAACAACAACAACAACGACCTAGTATAATCCCACTTAGTAGGGTCGGGGGAGGGTAATGTGTACGCAGACCTTCCCCCTACCCTGGGGTAGAGAGGCTGTTTCCAAATAGACCCCAGCATCCTTCCCTCCAAGAACTTCTCACCTTGCTCTTGGGGAGACTCGAACTCACAACCTCTCGGTTGGAAGTGGAGGTTG
>MU733272.1:0-10029 GCA_026770625.1 Nicotiana glauca
TCTACTAACAGGGTGTATGTGTTGAGATTTGAATTTGACTATAATTGAGAAAGTTGAGTTGATTGTCACGAGAATAAATGTGAGCTTAGTGGTGGAATTGATGTATTTTATGGTTTGTGTTACCTAAGCTTGTGAAGAATTTTTGTTGAACTAGCTGTAGTAATATGGAAATATTCTTGAGTTTGATGACCTGTGTGGCCTGGTTGAATTAGAGAATTTAGTTCTGATAGCTTGATTAGGAGAAAATGGATTTCCAAGTGTTCATGATGGTTTCTACCATGGTTTAAACCAGATATTTTCTACCAGTATGGGGAACGTGTTGTGTATTGTGAGTTCCTGTATATTTTTTCATTATTGATGGGGTACGAAGGTTTTGGAGTGAGGTTCTGTTTAATGTGGAGTTTTCTACTGGTACTTGGTTGGTTTGAGTGGTTATGGTGATCGAGAATGGTGTTTCGAGTATACGAGTTGTGTAGTATGTTATGCGATTATATCTAGGGTTATTGTTATGGCTTGACACAATTTGTTCAGACTTATACAGTATGTGTATGTGAGATTCGGGTCTTGAAAAGAATTCTGGATGTTAGAAATTGGGCTCCAAGGATTTTGGGGTAAGGTTAAAGTAATGTTTATTATTCACTACAATGGGTTTAATGTATTTCGGAATAATTGATTTCAATTTTTTTTATGAATTATATGCCCTACCGGTATGAGTGTTCGTTATGTGCTATGAAAAAAATATTTATAAAATTTATTGAGAAGAAGAAAGAAAAGAAATTGAAAACTCCAGTTGGCACAATGTAAAATATTTAAACCGGGCTGCGAGCCGCGGTTGAGGTTATGTAGGGACAAGGTCCTTGTGGTAAATATTTATGAATTTAAAGTTTTCCTTTGTAAAGTTAAATTCGTACGATAATATTAAAAGGGAGTAATGCAGTTAGGTTGATTTGATAATTCTTGTATATTTTATGTTCATATTCAGCCATTTTCGTATTGTAAACATTGAGTTTTAGCTTATGATATGAGTTCCCAGGTGACGTTAAATGTGACTCATTAATCCGAGTAAGTAATAATGAGGTCTTCATGCCTCACATTCTGTTGTCAGTATTGTGGAAATTTGGAATGAGGTGGTGGTTAATATGAGATTTATTGATAATGATGGAACTATTTATGAACAACTATTAAGACCAGAAATGTGATTATGATCATACAAATGATGCGTTTCATATCAAGATATCATTGTGATAATGTCGGGCTTGTAATGCGGAGATTAATATTATTAATATACTTGTGGTGCTTGTTGGGTTGTGGACATATTGTTAGGAGTTGTTTTGGTGTTACTCTGACAGGTGGATAGGCCCAATTACAAGGGAGACTCTGCCGAAATATTTGAAAAATCTGGGAGTTAGTCAAATTTTGGGGACTTAAGAAAGTTGAGATGTTGGAAGAATATCTAAGATCTATATGAAGCCGTTCGGTTCATTTGGTTGTGGATTGTGGGGTGTTGTCCCAGCTATGGTGGTAGTTCTTGCGTGTTATGAGAATAAATGACTTATTACGGGTCTAGGAAAGGCTATCAGCCTAGTTCAATATGAGCAGAATCGACCTGAAGTGGGTGAATGGATTTAAATAGGATTATGGGCTTAATGTTGGTCAGATATGTTCATTTCAGTATAGCGCTCCTCAAGGAGGGGTGTTGGAATATCATATGTTGTTCCGTATTCGTCAATTCATGTAATATTATGATTGTGCCATGTGTGCTGTGAAACGGCTTGATAAATTCCTATTCTCCGGGGGAGAGTCCATATTAGTTGTGTGAGTTGAGCAGTCCATTCCTGAGTCATTTCCTTATGTATATTATTCGCATTATGGCCTATTGGTGCATTTTTGCATCATGTGAGACCGTTGGTCATTGTCTGTGGTGATTGGTTGTCTAAGCAACTCGTACTAGGTGAGGCGAGACTATCGGTATCGGGGATCATTGCAGTGGGATTATGTGAGGTATATTACAGGGCAGTTACTAGTATTTGGGTAGTAATGAGGTGATGATTTTAGTTAAAAAGGAGAGAATTAATGTTGGTTTAACTCTGCAATTGGTTAGAAATTTCTGCACATCTCCTCCGTTGTGGTTGTATCGTCAGCATTATAACAGAATGTATAGGTATATCATCATATGCATTGGGAGTATCAGAGTCGTGGAATTTTGGCTATTAAGGTTCATGGAGTGTCATTGTGGTTAGATAGTGAATTATGCGATGCATGGTGCTAATTCAAAAAAGGTACGTAGTCATGTTCTGGTGCCTCGTGTGGTAGTTGATACAGTGTTTATATACAGGGAACAGGTCTGGCAGAGAATTTCAGGTGTTGGAATTGGGTTCTGAGCTTATTGTATGGATAAAAGAGGATATCTGCAGATTTGATCAAACAAATGTGTCCATATGAGTTGTGGTAGCACGGGCAAGTGCACGAGGTATTAAATAGTGATTTCGGATAACTTAAGAGCAGTTCTTGGAACGTTCGAGGACGAACGTCTAAGTGGGGGAGAATGTAACGACCCGATCGGTTGTTTGAGCTCTAGCGCGTCGTTCCGCAGTTGAAAGTTATGAACAGCTTCATTGAAGGTATATTGACTTGTGCGTATGGTCAAAGTTGAATTTCGGGAATATCGGAGTCAAATTGGAAAGAAAATTTTCATTGCGGCAGCCTTGAGTTGAAGAATATGGCTAAGATTGGAATTTTGAGCAAACGACCTCGGAATCTGGATCTGAAAGTTCCAACAGATTCGTATAATGATTTCGGACTTGGGCGTATGTCCGGCTTTGGTTATGGATAACCCGTGAGCATTTCGGCGTATATTGTTGAAGTTAGTATTTTAGAAGAATTTCATAAATTTAGGTTGGAAGGCATTTCAGTGTTATAGATGTCCGTTTGGGATTCCGAGTCTGGGAATAGCTCCGTATGGTGATTCTGGAGTTGGGAGCGCGATCAAAAGTGAATTCGAATGTCCGGAAGTCATTTTGAAGCCATTTGGCTAAATATAGAAATTTGAAGGTTTTTGAGAAAATTCGACCGGAAGTGGAAATTTTGATATCGGGGTCGGAATGCGATTCCGAAAGTTGGGGCAAGTCCGTAATGTCGAATGTGACTTGTGTGCAAATTTGAAGTCATTCCCGAATGATTTTAGTAAGGTTTGAGACACTTAGTCTCTTTTAAGGAAGCTTAAGTTGGAAAAGTCAACTGGATATTGACTTATGTGTTAGAGGGACCGAAATGCTAATTTTATGATTCGGATAGCTTTGTTAGGTGATTTGGGACTTAGGAGTGTGTCCGGAATATTTTTTGTGATATCCGGTGTAGAATTAAGCTTGAATTGGCAAAGTTAGTATTTTGGTGAATTCTGGTTGATAGGTGAGATTTTAATCCGAGGGTCGGAATAGAATTTCGAGAGTTGCTGTAGCTTTGTTATATCATTTTGGACTTGTCTGCAAAATTTGAGGTCATTCGGACTAGTTTTGACGTGTTTCGGCATCGGATGTGGAAGTTAGAAGTTTCAAAGTTCATAGGCTTGAATCAGATGCGAATTTGGTGTTGTGATATTTTTTTGAGCGTTCCGAAGGTTGGAAAAAGTTTGAATGGTATTATGGAATATGTTGGCATGTATGGTTGAGGTCCCAGTGGTCTCGGGTGAGTTTTGGGTGGTTAAACGGGCGATTTCATCTCAAAAAAAATTGCAGATTTTTCTTTTGCTTCAGCTGTGCACCAGAAATTTTCTGGTGTGAGAAGTCCCATTCGGAAGCTCATATCTTGCAATCTATAAGGAATCAGAAAAATTACAAAACATAAAAGTTGTAGTCCTTGCATTCTAGTTTTCAGAAAGTTAAACCATTTATGATTTAGATATTCTACCAAGAAGTTTTAATGGATCGAAAATGGCTGGTGGAGCAATTTGGCAGAATTTTCTGATGCACTTTAGAAGCTCATATCTCGGAATATATAAAGAGTTATATGCCGTAAAACTTATCAAATTAAAGATCTTCGAGTTTAGTTTCTAAATCTTCAAACCGTTTGTCATTTGGATATCTATACAAGACGGTGTGAGTGTTTAAACAGAAGGTGTCCGACAAGGGAAAATTTTAATAGAATGTACAACTTGTATAGCTCAAGTGCAAGGTACAACTTGACGAAGCACGGACGGATTCTTTAAACACGGATTTGGCTTATTTCTTTCATTTCTTTCATTTGGCTTGGATGATTTTGGAGAGAATTTCAAGGGGAATTTCATAAAACATCAAAGGTGAGTTGTTTCTACTTATTTTCAAGTTAAATACATGATTATTATGTGAAATTAACCTAGAAATCTATGGAATTAAGCCTAAAATCGATGAAGTAGGGCTTAGGATTTTGAGATTTAAATATGGAATTTGGAGGGACAAATGGACTCCGATTTTGGTAAATTTGATATGTACGGACTCGTGGCGAGACGAGGAATCCGGTAATGTAAATTTTGTAATTTTTCGAGAACTGGGCCCGGGGCTCGGATTTTGCTAGTTTCGAGATTTTTGCTATTTTTCTATTGTTTTCGATTGGGTATTGTTCCACTAGCATATTGTGATGCATTCGCTCTGATTTTGGTTAGATTCGACGCGCTGAGGCCTATTTGAGGGGCAAGGGCTTCGCGAGATAGAGATTTTACCGGTTCGAGGTGAATAATACTTGTAAATGATATACTGAGGGTTTGAAACCCCGAATTTGCACATCATAGCGCTGTTTTTCCATAATGTTTTGCAAATTCGAGTTTGCAAAACAACATTAAAACCCTAGACCAAGATCAAATAGTATGCAAAAATATTGCAAAAACAGCGATATCAATCCCTGAAGGATTCACATAGTTGGCACGAAGCCCAAACATGGCAATCAGTCCAAATTATGATGATAATAAGTAGTTTCAGTCAAATATGTAAAAATTTCATCAACCAGGGTGGACCAAGTCACGATCCCCAACGGTGCTCTATCCGACGCTCGCTATCCGGCGTGCAAGTCACCTCAATACAACACTACGATGTGCAAATCTGGGGTTTCAAACCCTCAGGATATCATTTACAAGTATTACTTACCTCGAACCAGTGAAATCTCTATCTCGCGACGCCCTTGCCCCTCAAATCAGCCTCCGCGCGCGTCGAATCTAACAAAAATTAGAGCAAATTCATCACAATATGCCAATGGAACAATACCCAATCGAAGACAATCGAAAAATAGCAAAAATCTCGAAACTAGAAAAACCCGAGTCCCGGGCCCACTTCTCGAAAATTATAAAATTCACGTTACCGGATTCCTCGTCTCGCCACGAGTCCGTACATATCAAATTTATCAAAATCGGAGTCCATTTGTCCCTCCAAATTCCATATTTAAATCTCAAAATCCCAAGCCCTACTTCATCGATTTTAGGCATGATTCCATGAATTTCTAGGTTAATTTCACATAATAATCATGTATTTAACTTGGAAATAAGTAGAAACAATTCACCTTTGATGCTTTATGAAATTCCCCTTGAAATTCTCTCCAAAATCATCCAAGCCAAATGAAAGAAATGAAAAAAATAAGCCAAATCCGTGTTTAAAAAATCTGCCCGTGCTTCGTCAAGTTGTACCTTGCACTTGTCCTATACAAGTTGTACATCCTATTAAAATTTTTCCTTGTCGGATACCTTTTGTTTAAACACCCATACCGTCTTGTATATATATCCAAATGACAAACGGTTTAAAGATTTAGAAACTAGTCTCGAAGATCTTTAATTTGATAGGTTGTACATCATATAACTCTTTATATATTCCGAGATATGAGCTTCTAAAGTGCATCAGAAAATTCTGCCAAATTGCTCCACCAGCTATTTTCGATCCATCATAACTTCCTGATAAAATATTCAAATCATGAATGGTTTAACTTTCTGAAAACTACAATGCAAGGGCTACAACTTTCATGTTTTGCAATTTTTTTGATTCCTTATATATTGCAAGATATAAGCTTCCAAATTGGACTTCTCGCAGCAGAAAATTTCTGGGGCACAGCTGAAGCAAAAGAAAAATCTGCAATTTTTTTAAAGATGAAATAGTCAGTTTAACCACCCAAAACTCACCCGAGGCCACTGGGACCTCAGCCAAACATGCCAGCATATTCCATAATGTTATTCAAACTTGTTCCAACCTTCGGAACGCTCAAAACAACATCACAACACCAAATTCGCACCCGATTCAAGCCTATGAACTTTGAAACTTCTAACTTCCACATCCGATGCCGAAACACGTCAAAACTAGTCCGAATGACTGTAAATTTTGTAGACAAGTCCAAAATGACATAACGAAGCTACAACAACTCTCTGAATTTCATTCCGACCCTCGGATCAAAATCTCACCTATCAACCGGAATTCGCCAAAATACTAACTTTGCCAATTCAAGCTTAATTCTACACCGAGCATCACAAAAATATTCCGTACACACTCCTAAGTCCCAAATCACCTAACAAAGCTATCCGAACCATAAAATTTACATTTCGAGCCCTCTAACATATAAATCAATATCCGTTTGACTTTTCCAACTTAAGCTTCCTTAAAAGAGAATAAATGTCTCAAACCTTACCAAAATCATTCGGGAATGACTTCAAATTTTGCACACAAGTCACATTCGACATTATGGACTTGTCCCAACTTTCGGAATCGCATTCCGATCCCGATATCAAAATTTCCACTTCCGGTCGAATTTTCTGAAAAACCTTCAAATTTTTATATTTAGCCAAATGACTTCAAAATGACCTCCGAACATCCGAATTCACTTTCGATCGCACTCCCAACTCCAGAATCATCATACGGAGCTATTCCCAGATTCGGAATCCCAAACGGACATATATAACACTGAAATGCCTTCCAACCTAAATTTATGAAATTCTTCTAAAATACTAACTTCAACAATATACGCCTAAATGCTCAAGGGTTATCCATAACCAAATCCGGACATACGCCCAAGTCTGAAATTATCATACAAACCTGCTGGAACTTTCAGATCCCGATTCCGAGGTCGTTTGCTCAAAATTCCAATCTTAGTCATTTTCTTCAGCTTAAGGCTGCCGCAATGAAAATCTTCTTTCCAATTTGACTTCGATATTTCCGAAATTCAACTCTGACCATACGCACAAGTCAATATACCTGAAATGAAGCTGTTCATGACTTCCAATTACTGAATGACGCGCTAGAGCTCAAAACAGTCGATCGGGTCATTACAACGCGTCTGAAGACATGATCTTGGATACATGATCTTGGACGCGTCTGAGGATATGAGCTTGGACTTGTGATCTTGGACGCGTCTGAAGACATGATCTTGTATTTGTGATCTTGGACGCGTCTGAAGATATGATCTGGGATGCATCTGAAGACATGATCTTGGATACGTGATCTTGGACACTTCTAAGGATATGAGCTTTGGACTTGTGATCTTGGACGTGTCCGAGCTTCAATTATAGACTTTTATTTCCCATTTGTGTTTGCCGTAGCAGGCTTTCATCGACCATTTTGTCTTTTTTTCTGTTATTTATAATCTTTTTTTTCTTTTTTTCTGCAAAAATAGTTAGAAAGAGGCAAAATACGAAATATAATTAAGTATATTATTTAAAGTAGAATATTAATAATATATAATAGGTAAATATTTTATATTCATCAAATTCCCCCATACTTGAACCATTGCTCGTCCTCGAGGAGAATTACTTTATTAGTAATTATTGTTTCTTGTACAGTAGAAAATTGAAAAAATAAAATTTCACATAAAGTTCAACGCCAATAACTTTTTCAAGTTCACCAAATCTTTACCTTGTTTTTGCTTCTGCTTTTATTTAGCAAAAGAAATTTTGTATCTCGTATTCATGATGAACCTTTTGAGATTGATCACTTTATGATCACAACTCTTGAGTTTCTCAAAATTTTCCATAAGCTTGCCCTTCATGTCAGTCTCCACTAATATACGATCAATATTGATTTAAAAAATCTTCATAGGACTTTTTCGGTTTTGTAATATTTGGCTTAATGCTGGTAAGGGTAAAGGATATATTTATAATGACTTGATCTTTCCAACTTTATCATAAGAGATAATTATTTTGTCAACCACGAATTTATTTCGCAAGAATATATACATTTTTTTGTATTTTTGTATGGGACATTTATATATACATGAAGCACAGTTTTACAGCATGCCCAGTTTTTTCATCTTTTTTTTTTTTTCATAATTCTCCATCCCTTGCTCTGCCATTTCTACTCAATTATAGATAGCTTGAAAAGAGTAAGAATATTATTTTTGTATTTTTTCTTATTTTCTTTTAATGATGGTGTAGCAAAGAAATTGAAGGCTCAAATTTGGATGCTAAAAGGATATATATGTACGCTTTTTTTTTTCCGGAATAAAGAGGCTAAAAAAAATCAAAGAAAGCCTAATATTTATAAATCAATGTTGTCCGAAATTTCGCCTCGATAGACATTTGGGCCAGAGCTGTCACACCTCCTTTTTACATCTTACCTCATTTTGGAAGAGCCTAATTACTACACCCTGAGAAGAGATATAATAAAAGGAAGGAGTTTTTCCAATTTAAGGACACTCGGAACGGGATTTATTAATTTAGTTTCAGAGTCGCCACTTGGGAGATTAATGGTGTCCCAAGTCACCGGATGAATCCTGAACCGAGGAAATTTTGACTCTGTTACAGTCTGCGAACTAGAAATCCGAATAAGGAATTCTGTTAATCCGGGAGAAGGTGTTAGGCACTTCCGAATTCCGTAGTTCTAGCACGGTCGCTCAACTGTTGTATTTGTTTTTATCTGATTTTTATATATGTTCCCTTTTTATGTGCATTTTAATATTCCACTTTATTATTTAAAGAACTACAACGTCGTGAAAATATATTTTTTGACCACGCCGTACTAGTACGCCCGTGGCTTTTAACACATTTTGACTTCGTTGAGACTTGGATTTGGGTCACATAAATGTGCACCCTCATTAAGAAGGTAATATTATTATAAATCGTGCCTAGAGTATCTACGTCTTGTTAACTTTGGGAAAGCCTGTGAAATTTGCTAATGGTCCTTCCAAATCTAAGGTTTTCATAATAATTATTTGAGGGCCCCGCAATTGTGTATTTAATGCGGCGAGACTCATCTCATTTTTGTTAAGGTCATGTCTAAATTTCTATGCGTTTGTCTCTAATAATCAAGAAAAAGGTCTTAATTCATTAATATTACCTAAGAGTTATTATATTGGGGCCATGAGCACATACGAGCCTAGGCCTTCAATCATTTTTGGGCTTGATCACAGCCCATACGATAACACCATGGCCAGGTGTAGCCGGACTGTTTAAATCAGCTTGGGCTCAAGTCCTGGAACGCATGTTAATGTGTCCAGGCCCAATGGACACTGATGCATATCTATTGAATTTTGGGTCTATCATTAGGATATTGGTTCCAGAACTAACACAAAAACATAAGACTGTTCTTCATTTTTTTTCGTTAATGATTTACTTTAAATTCAGACTAGTTTATACAATTAACTACCAGAAAAATTCACTTATCTTTTAATTCAAATATTTGTTAATCCTATCAATTATTAATTCAAATTAAACTAACATTCTACCACTGGTCTTGTATACTAACTCTGAATTTTGCAAGGATTCACATGATTCATTTATGACTACAAATCAGATGTGTTAACTACTAACTCAGTTCCTTATTGTTATCAGTTTATTAAAGGCTGATTCATAAAAACACGAAAATTTAAACTAGTGTTTAACTGAATATAATTTTATAACAAATGACACATTACAGAATTATTAAACACGAATATTTATTGTACAAATTCGTATGCTTATCAGATGTTGAACATGCATTTATAGGCATAACTTCTAACTACTTAATCGAATTCAGTAATCAGGTAATAGTACTTTTTGAGAAGACATTACTATATTATTAACCTAACAAAAATAAGTTGCAGAAATTTAAACCT
>MU733272.1:19745-35615 GCA_026770625.1 Nicotiana glauca
GATATCTACCAATCCCCAGCAACAACGCCAAAAATTTGACGAGACCAATGAGCATAGGATTTTTCTGCTCGTACTCAGCCAAATTCTAGTATAGTTTATGATATCGTCCCACAGAGATTGGTTAATCTAGGCTACAGACTTTTAATATTTTTACTACTATTTAAGAGAACCAAATTGATGAAAGATGAGTTTTAAAACTTGTTAATTAATTAAAGCAAAACAAATAATTTCCGAAAAATTTATAATTTAAAAAGAGTTGGAATCGTTGAATTCACTTGATAATATTATTACAATAAAATCTCAATTTCTACATATATTTCTCTAAAGAATAATTGCTTATTGCTAATACAATTATATTTGCTCACTAAGAAAAAGTCAATTAATAGCACTCAGTGAGGTTATGCAATTAATTGAGTTAAAACTAGTGACGATCAAACCGAAATATTTTCTTGCTTGAATTGTGCTAAAAGGTAGTAAAAACTTTGTGAGAATATTTTTACTAAAAATCAGTAATCTTGCCTACAACAATTCCTCCGTGAGAATTAAAACTGAGACAAACAAGATTACAGATTTAAATAAGAGTTTTACAAAAAATTATTCTCACTCAACTATTTTATTCATTGGTTATTTATATATTAATTTTGCCAAAATTAATATAAGAATAACTTAAATAAAATATATAGAAGTGATAATAATGATTAGTTAGAAACCGTTATTTCAGCACAATATAAATTATACAATGAAAATTTCAAGCCAATGATGTATTAAAAATGAAATATTATTATAAAAATATATATCAAGCTTCATCAACTATCCCAACAAAAGAGATTACTCCATTATGGAGTATTTAAATCTAACAATAAAAAGGAATTCTAGAACAATTCCAATACTCTTAGAAAATCCAAAAACTTACTAAAAGAAAATAAAATAGTTCAAGAAAGAAATTAAAATCAAACTTTAGATAAAAAGTAGATATTCTTCTTCCGCTCTCCCCTTTCCGATGCCAAATTGCATTCTATTTATAACAAATCTTGCAAGCATTAAATGATTTAGACATATCCAAGGAATGAGTTTGGACGTGTCTGAAGACATGATCTTGGATATGTGATCTTGGACGCGTCTGAGGATATGAGCTTGGACTTGTGATCTTGGACGCGTTTGAAGACATGATCTTGGATTTGTGATCTTGGACGTGTCTGAAGATATGATCTTGGACTTGTGATCTTGGACGCGTCTGAAGACATGATCTTGGATATGTGATCTTGGACACTTCTAAGGATATGAGCTTTGGACTTGTGATCTTGGACGTGTCCGAGCTTCAATTATAGGCTTCCATTTCCCATTTGTGTTTGCCGTAGCAGACTTTCATCGATCATTTTGTCTTTTTCTTCTGTTATTTATAGTTTTTTTTTTCTGCAAAAATAGTTAGAAAGTGGCAAAATACAAAATATAATTTAAGTATATTATTTAAAGTAGAATATTAATAATATATAATAGGTAAATATTTTATATTCATTAATTGGTAGTGTTTGAGGTAGTGTGAATGAAAGCCTCCGTTATCCTAATAAGAGAGCATTAAAGTTGCATAAAAGGGTCAAACATAATAAATTTTGACTGCATCTGCATTGACAACTGCTTCGGGATCATTTCCTTTGATGTCTCCCAAAATACAACGCTCCTTTTGGAAACACTAAAATTTTCCTTTTGCTTCTTCATGATACGGGAGAATACGTCTCAGAACGAGTTGCCCCATTTTGAATTTCCTGGGCCATACTTTCTTTTTGTAGGCACGGGCCATTCTTTGTTGGTACAAGTGGCAAACTGCGGCCATCCGCTTTTCATAAATCATAGTTAATTGTTCCAACCGGGTATTGACTCATTCATCATCTTCGATCTTGGCTTCAACAATGATTCAAAGAGAGGGAATCTCAGCTTCTGCAGGTATTATGGCTATAGTAGCATAAACCAACAAATAGGGTGTAGCCCCAACTGATGTACGTACGGTTGTGCGATATCCTAGTAGTGCAAAAGGTATTTTTTTCATGCCATTGTCTAGAACTTTGAATCATTTTACTGAGGATCTTCTTGATATTCTTGTTTGTACCTTCAAAAATGCCATTAGCTTTGAGCTGATAAAGGGTAGAGTTACGATGCGTAATCTTAAAATGTTAGCATACCTCCCTCATCAAATGGCTGTTCAAATTCGCAGCATTGTCGGTAATGATAGTTTTAGGAATACCAAACCGACAAATTATGTTGGAATTCACAAAATCCACCACCTCTTCTTGGTAACGGCTTTGAAAGTGATTGCTTCAACCTACTTTGTGAAATAATCAATGTCAACCAAGATAAATATGTGCCCATTTGATGTTTTTGGCTCGATTGGCCCAATGATATCCATATCCCAGCAAAGAACGACCAAGGTGATAACATAGGATGCAACTCTGAATGCGGTGGATGAATCAGGTCACTGTGTATCTGACACTGATAGCACTTCCGCGTGAAACTAAAGCAATCCTTTTTCATAGTCATCCAGTAATAACCTGCCACGAGGATTTTCTTTGCAAGGACATATCCGTTCATGTGAGGCCCACATACTCCCGAATGCACTACATTTATGATCTTTTCAGCTTCTCAAGCATCTACGCACCTCAAAAGATTCAAATCTAGAGTTCTTTTGTACAACACCTCTTCACTCAAAAAGAAACTACTGGCAAGCCTTCTAATAGTTCTCTTTGATCTCCACTGGCCTGCTCGGGATATTCCTTTATTTTCAAAAATCTTTTGATATCATGATACCATGGCTGAATGTCTGGTTCTATTTCAATTGCATTATAATAACTGTGCCTTTCTTGAATTTGGATTTTCAGTGGGTCAATATGGACATTGCCCGGATATGACAATATTGAGGCTAAAGTAGCTAATACATCAACTAACTCATTGTGGAATCGAGGAATATACTTGAACTCGACGGACTTGAACCGTTTGTTGAGATCTTCCACATGTTGCATGTATGGGATAAGCTTGATGTCTCGAGTTTCCTATTCACCTTGGGCTTGCCGAATGATCAAACCAGAATCTCCTATAATTAACAATTCCTCCACACCCAGATCAACTGCCATATTCATGCCCATAATGAAGGCTTCACACTCCGCGGCGTTGTTTGTATAGAAGAATCAAATCCGGGTTATGGCCGGATAGTGTTGACTTGTGGGTGAAATCAAAATTGCTCCAATCCCAACACCTTTCAGATTTACAGCTCCATCAAAGAGCATTTTCCAAGTGTTAGTGTCCTCTGGAATTACTTCAACCGAGTTTACTTCCTCATCCGGAAAGTAAGTACTTAGGGTCGGTATTCATCATCAACCGGGTTCTTAGCTAGATGATCCTCTAAGGCTTGGGCTTTTATTACCATGCGGGTGACATAGACAATGTTGAACTCAGTGAGCATGATTTGCCATTTTGCCAACCTCCCCATGGGCATTGATTTCTGGAATATGTACTTCAGAGGATCCATTCTGGTTATGAGATATGTGGTGTAGGCCAACAGATAATGTTTTAGCTTCTGGGCGACCCAAGTTAGGGAGCAACAAGTTCTTTCCAACAATGTGTACTTAGCTTCATAACTGGTGAATTTCTTGCTCAGGTAGTATATGGCTTGATCTCTCTTTCCAGTCACATCATTTTGCCCGAGGACACAGCCGAAAGAATTTTCCAGGACTGTTAAGTACAAGAACAAAGGTCATCCCGACTCGGGTGGAACCAACACTGGCGAATTTGACAAATATTCTTTGATTTTATCAAAAGCTTCTTGACACTCATATGCCCATTTGATAGCCGCGTCTTTCTTTAACAGTTTGAATATGGGTTCACAAGTGGTAGTGAGCTGAGCAATGAATCTGCTGATGTAATCCAATCTCCCTAGCAGACTCATGACCTCTTTCTTGGTTCTCAGAGGTGAAAATCCCGAATAGACTTTATCTTTGTCGGATATAACTCGATACTCCTCCTAGTGACTATAAACCCTAGAAGTTTCCCAGATGGAACTTCGAATGCACATTTAGCTGGATTCAATTTCAAGTCATACCAGTGCAAATGCTCAAAGAACTTTCTCAAATCCCGCACATGGTCTTCCTGCGTTCTAGATTTAATGATCACATCATCCACATACACCTCAATTTTCTGGTGCATCATGTAGTAGAAGATGGTAGTCATGGCTCTCATGTAGGTTGCCCTGGCATTCTTCAGGACAAATGGCATGACCCTATAACAGTAAGTGCCCCACGGTATGGTGAAAGCCATCTTTTTTGCATCTTCTTCATCCATCAGAACCTAGTGGTACCCAGCATAACAATCCATGAAAGATTGTATAGTCAACATGGATATGAATATTTAGCAATGGAAAATTGTCCTTGGGGCTTGCCTTGTTCAAATCCCGATAGTCAACACACATTCGGGTTTTCCTATCTTTCTTCGGCACTAGGACCACATTAGCCAACCATATGGTGTATCGGACCACTCATATCACACCAGCTTTCAATTGTTTGATGACTTCTTCTTTGATCTTATCACTGATATCTATTTTAAACTTTATCTTTTTTTATTGGACGGGTGGATAACCGGGGCAAGTTGGCAATTTACGTACCACCAAATCAACACTTTGTCCTGGAATATCATAATAGGACCATGCAAATACATCTTTGAACTAAAACAAAAGTTGGATCAATGCATCTCTAGTTCTTTATCGGCATGAATGCTTATCATGGTTTCCCGGACCTTTTTTGGACTATTCAAATTAATTGGCTCTGTTTCATTTAAGTTTGGCTTAGGCTTATTCTCAAATTGTTTCAGTTCTCGATTTATTTCGCTAAAAGCCTCATCTTCATCATATTCCGATTTTTGATTCATTATTTCACAGTTAGATAGTATTTTAGGATATGGGCGTGAAGTCCGCAAGCATTTCATGTTATTTAAGTCCGCATTATTAGAACTAAAAAGAAAAAGATAAGAAGAACAACAAGAATCAGAATAAAGAAAAAGGAGAGATCCATTGGCAATGAAATATTGATTTTATTTCATTGAATTGAAGATATGAGGGTTTTTATTGAAATCAAAAGACAATAAAGTAAAAACATTCGAGTTACAACCTGATAACTCGTAATATAGAAAAGAGGGCAAGATTGGACTACCGGGATTCCCGCATGACAAGGAATGGGGTAGCCTTCCAATTCTGAAGCCTGGCATTTGGTCCCAGTACAACACCTTAGCAGTGCCCGTGCCTTCCCCCGGCTAGACCATGTGAGACTCATACAACATTTGTTTCATGGCTTCACAAATATCCTAAATCTATTCAGCCGTGAAGGCCTCTTCTTCTTCTTCTTCTTCTTCTTCTTCTTCTTCTTCTTCTTCTTCTTCTACTACTACATACTTGGGTTTAACAAATGACTTGGCGAGATGCGGAACAGGCTGGGGCAGGACCCACCCATTTTCCTTGCGCTCATTAACCCATTTTCTATCATGATTTATAGTTTGGAAACCTACGCCGAAGAACTTCTCATTGGCGATAGAAGTGATAGGCTCTGTGAAGCCTTGTAGAGATACCCCGAGCCCCTTTTCGGGCTTGTACCCATGTCGAATCATTTCAGTGGCAACCATGACAGAGGCATTAGATAGGCACGGTTGAGGGAATGGGGGCCCTTCTTCGCATTGGTCGGCGACCACAATTTCAAAAGCTTGGTATACAATGTGCACACTTCCTTCTCTAGCTTAGAGACATGGGACTGAAGGGTCCTTATAAATGAACTGTTCATCCTCCCCATGGACAACAATTTCTTGGTTTTCATGTTCAAACTTGACCATTTGGTAGAGGGTAGAGGGCACAGCTCCTGCAGCCTGAATCCATTGTATTCTTAGAAGAAAATTATATGAAGTATCCATGTCCAGAACCTGGAAAGTCACTTCGAAGTCCACAAGGCCAATGGTCAAAATCATATTGATTTCTCTTATTGTATCTCGCTTGACACCATCAAAATCCCACACACAAACATTGTTTGGTCGAATTCTTTCTATTCCAATCTTTATCCTCTGGAGCATTGAGAGAGGGAAAATGTCGACCCCTGAACCACCATCTAGCATGAATCTCTTTACATAATATCCCTCACATTTGACAGTCAAGTGAAGGGCTTTGTTGTAGGCGAATCCCTTTGGGGGCAAATCATCGCAGCTAAAAAGAATTCTGTGGACCTCGAAGAAACGTTTAGCCATTCTTTCCAGTTATTAAATTGACATGTCAATCGGGATATACACCTCATTCAATATTTTCAAGAGTACCTTCTGATGTTCATTTGATCTCAACAGCAGAGATAAAAGCGAGACCTGGGAAGGGCTCTCCGGAGTTGATCAACTATGGCATATTCCGAAATCTTCATTTTTCGAAAAAACTCTTCTACTTCCTCAACGCTCACAGGCTTCTTGGGTGGAAACCATTTATCCTTATTTAGTTTTGATTTCTTTAACTTTTCTGGATTGTGTTACTTCCTAGATTGATTTGTTTCGTTCACCTCTCCCATTATCGCTTTCCCCTTGTAAGTAACTATTGTTTTGTTATAATTCCAGGGGACTGCGATGGGGTCTCTCATAGGGCTCTGTAGTGCACGGCTGATAACCACGGGCTCCCTCAGCCTTGGTGGAATTATCGGCCCCGCGCCATATAATTCCGTTTTTGCACATACAACTTTGGCACATTCAGCGTGGCTTTCCTTTGCTCGAATCTTTTGGGAGTGTTCAAAATGAGTTCTTCTTTCCTTGGGGCCGTAGGAACATAGAGAATTACGTTCTAAGCAAGTGTTGCCCCAGTTTTTGCTATACAACTTTTTCTACAGCTTGAGGAATTGGAGTGATTTTCTTCTCAATTCTAGCTTGTTTCGCCGTTGCTATGGGTCTTGCCTCTGAATCGGTGATGGCGATGATGGCTTTCAAGGCTGGATTAAATTCCTTGTCATCATATATTATTCCAATGACCGGCCCATTGTTGTGAGCCGATAATGGATTGTTAGTCACATTAGGGACTTCCTTGTCCCTCAGCACCACTCGTTTTTGTTCTCTTAAACTTTTAAATTCTGTTCAAGGTCTAACAGTCCTCCGTACACTGAGTCGATGCCATATAATAAGCTGCATCTTGTTGAGGGTAGTAGTGTTGCGTGGCTCTAAGCATCATATGGGAGTGTTCATATGATTGGCGGGGCCCTTTTGAACTTAAAGCCATCATGGCTCCTTCCTCCCTCTTCTTTCGATTGGCCAAACCTCCCGAGCCGTTCTGGATGGCTTGGGAGGTGGATCTCAAAGTAGATTGAATTAATATTCTGCTAGTTTTCATACCTTTTTCTACCATTCTCCAATTTTTATTGCTTCTGCAAAAGGATTGCCCATGGAGGACATCATGTGCTGGAAATAATCAGCCTCTTGGCCTGTAAGAAAACGGTAACCATTTCTACCTCCCTGCCTGTTTGCTTAAGCCACTTGATAGCATATTCACAGAAACTTTCTGTGGTTTTCTTCTTGAAATTAGTTAGGGAATTCCTGTTGGGGCTATATTAACATTGTATTGAAATTGCCTGATGAAATCTCGAGCCAAATCGTCCCATATATGCCAATGGGAGAAGTCCTAGTCCATGTACCATTCTGACGCAATTCCCGTCAGGCTTTCCCTAAAATAAGCCATCAATAATTTTTCTTCTCCACCAGTACCCCTCAGCTAGTTACAATATCATTTCAAATAAGCGATCAGGTTTCCGTGCTTGTCGTACTTTTCAAATTTTGGCATTTTGAAGTCGGCAAGCAAGTGAACATGGGGAAACGTACACAGGTCGGAGTATAAGACACTATTTTGGCCACTCTGGCCTTCATGCTTTTCAGACTTTGTTCCAGGATTTTCACCTTCCGAGCCATCTCTTCTTGCTCGGGGTTTCTCACTATTCTTTCCTGTTCCATTGGAGACTCATATTGCGGGTGCTGAAGGTAAGATTTTGGGGTAACATGAGTTGTGTCTAGTTGAAACTGCGGTACTTGAAAAGTAAAAGCTGAAAGCTCAAAGCATGGCCTGGTCACTGTTGGTTGTGCCGTCGTAGCGACTAGCGGTGCGGTGAACAGTGTAGAAGGTACCCTAAAAATGGTTCCTGGGGGCAGACCTCAGAAGGCATATTGGTGAAGTTGGCTGATATAGTGGGGTACCCAAATAGGACGAATAGGTTGGTCACGGGGATAGGGACGTTGGTTGTTCCACCCATCCCGGGGAGCAATTCAAGAAATTCGGGGACTGTACTGGATAGTTTTTTGCCATTGGATCAGGCATCCCACATCTCCAGCATACGGACACGTAACCTCATGTTCTCTTCAGCGGCTGCTGATTCTGGCTGTGGAATAGCCGATACCAGGCTATCCTTAGGATCGATAATTCGTAGATGACTTTCGGAGGCTATAGGAACACTACCTTTGGATCTTATAAAGTAAAGATGGGAAGCTAGATTACTAACCAAACCAACCACCTAAACAGGACCTGTCTTATTTTGCACACGCAACAACCTTGTCAGTATGAGACATTTAACAGATAGGGAATCGCATATTTGGGGATGCAATGCACTTGAACATTTAAACTTTTCTCCATGTTTTTGCAATGGCTATGTGTTTCATCTTGAAATTTACTATCCCTTTTCTCAAATTTCAAATCCTTATTCTTTTTCCTTTTCTTTTGTTGTTTTTCACTCTTTTTTTCACTTTTTTCTTTTTTTTTTCCACTCAATTTTTCTTTTTTCTTTTTTTTCGGTTTTTTTTTCACTCAAATTGTCTATGGCTATGATCGAATCAGATGGGGATTGCCTAGTATCATAATGCCGCAAGAATCAGACCATTACGTAGTTTAGAAAATAAATATGGAATAAAAGAAAAGACAATATTTGGGTTTTTCTATTACAAAGACTCAAAAATACTGACGATTAAAAAAAAACATACAGACTCAAAATAGAAGAACAAACATACTTAAAAAAGATGAACATGCTCGAAAATAGTATAATACAAACTCAAAACCGAAAAAGTCAAGAATACATAAGAGCCTCTAATGCTACTCCCAGGTCCCCCAAGACATCAGCTGATCTCGACCTAGGCCTACGTACAATTTCTTCTTAGAGGTACTCTAAATAAGCCATCACCTAATGATCGAAGGTCATCACAGAAGCAAAGAACATGGACCTGGTCATATCTTCACATTCATGACACTTCATTGCAACATAATCAACTATTTCTTTAATCCTCATTCTAATGACATCCTTTTCTTGGAGCAGGCATCCAATTTGGTGTGTCCGGGGCTCCAACACCTGCGTGGCCGTGTGGTTTTGTTCTTGCAACTGTTGCATGCCTTCTTCTAATCGAAAAATCAATATATAACAATACTTTCTTTCCATTTTGAAATCCTTTGTTTGCTGGTCCATTTCATTTTCGAGATCAGTCAGCTTTTCCCTTAAGATCGTGACCTCTCTATCATACTTATGCTTTAACTGTTGAGCAAACCTTGTTCATTCTTCTACATTGTTTGCAAAATTTGCCCGAGCTTTTGCCAATTCATCCGCGGCCTTTGTCAGATCAAACCCATAATCATGAACATTCCGCCTCAGATTGCTTATGAGTCTTTCTTCTTTTTTGCTTCTAACTGGGATTTCAGTGGCTATTTTCATTTTCTGAATCTGAGCTCGGAGGGTTTCGTCTTCTTGAGCCAACTTTTTCTTTTCTCCTTCATCCTCGACACCTTACAAACTACTATTAAATTTGAGGTTTCTGATTTGATCTTCTAGTTTGCTTATGGTGGTCCAGTAGTTCTTCTCTTTAGCTAACCAAACCCATTGTTCTTGTGCTCCGCCGGTGAATTATTGGACATGGGACTTTTTGGCGGGTTGTTCTGTCTCTTGATCGACCCGAACTCTCTTACCATACCATACGGAGTATTAAAATTCTATTCTCCCGAAGACAAATCCCACACTTGCGTCTGTGACTTCAGAAACCTACATTGGTGCCAAATATGGCGAAACGTTACTTCTGGGAATGCGACCTTTGGGCATAATTCAATAACCTGTAGGCTAAGATCTTCATCATGAGGGACTGTTTGATACCTTCCCAATTAGCGTAGGACCCGATGCAGAGTATATGGCTGAATACTCCGAAAACCCATCAGTAAAAGAAAGCACACTCTGGCGGACATGTTAGAACCAACTGAAAGTCCACTCAATTCTCTTTGCGTTCAAAGAACCCAAATAAGCAAACCATGCTTCAGTATCCTCCGACAACTCATAGTTGTTTACCCGGTTTTCATATTCTTCAATGCAATTGAGTCCAGTCAATTCATGTACCTCGGGCGATGGCAAAGATATTTTACCAGACACATTTGTAAAAGCAGGTTGCAACCCTCAAAGAAGTTTGCACCAGCTCGACAAGTGGTTAAAGCTCGATAGATTTCTGAAAAAATCATCGGTAGAAGAGTATCGTTGGCCTTTTTGACCATAAAGTCGGCCATCCCTCCAAGTCCCATTTCTATATGTCCGTCACTCCTTGAGCATATCAGAGTGCCTAAAAATGCAACTACGAAGGCTAAACCTCTGCGTGCTTACCACTTATTTTTATTTCCTCGGTGACTCAAACCAGTGTTCAGATCCTCAAATCCGCGGGGGTCCCCATACCGGTTGTATAAGAAGTGTAATGTGCATAATCCTTCGGCCAAATTTTAACTTTAACCTGCCAGCTAATTCTCAGAAGGTCCACAAACTTATGAGGGGTTATAGTTCTTGGTGCTACTGCATATCGGTGCCTGAGATTCCCGTCAAGACCAGCGTAACCTGCCATCTCCCCTAGAGTAGGGGTTAAAAAAAATTAGAGAAGTGGAAAACAATGTGTGCCAGTTCCCAAAATGATATCAAACCTTCAATTATATCAACCCTGATTTCATCTTCAGAAGACCGGTGAGACCACCTAAAGCTTTAGTCATATAATGCTTGCTGACCTCTCCCAGGTCGTTCCACCACATGTGGAGTCTTAGGGGAATCTCATCTAAAGGTATATTCTCGACGGTGCTCATTCTGCACATTTTTAAATTAGGGTGACTGGTTAAAACATGTGAATTTCGTTTGAAAACTGACCAGAGAAGATTATTTTTACAAAATTCAATTTAAAAAAAATCACGACTACTTTTGCAAATACGACCCCTCAGCACTTCGGAAGGGAAGATTTTAGGATTGTGTTTGCTAAGTAGCCAAAAACTAAAAAAAGGATCATAGGCCGCTATTCTTGTAAAAAATGGCCCTGCGGCGTCCGGTCAGGACATTTTTAGCTATTTGGACTAAAACAACATCACCTACCTTTATTTATGACAAAATGATGACATTTTTATATTTTTAGTTATTTTTGCAAAAACGAAGTTGGACCCGATGAAGGTTGCCTACATATCCCACGTCCGATGGGAATCAAACTCGTGTAGTTAGTAAGTTTTGACGCAATATGAAAATATGATATATTTTGAAATGACTTTTCTTTTCCTTCTTTTTTTTTTTTAAATTTTGGTAGAGTTTCGGGATCAGAAACGGGTGATTTTTCTCTCTCCTACCTCACTCTTAGTTTTCCTTGATTTTCTTTCCCTATTCTAAAACCCGGTCAATATGCAAGCCGAAGCAAATAAATGTACAAGTAGCACGTAAAAATGCATCAGTATGATCTTTTAATTTTCGGGTACACCTATCCTATATGGACCCAACCCCTGTGTTAAGTCCCCAAAGTCAAATGCACGACGTGATGCACACAAACGTATCTACTAGGGATCCGGCATGAGTTTATGTCATTCTAACTTTAAAACCTGGGTGTATTGTTCTAGACCTGGCTTACCCGAACGAACAACTCGAGCTGGGGGCAGCGTACCGGGAATACTGAAGCTTCATCGGCTTTGCAACTTGTCTCAACCTCGTTCTAAAATTAGGATATGACTCTAACAGAAAAGAAGCCACGCGAAGTGCACACTTCTCAGAAGATTTAGAAGACTTAGAGAGAAGAGGGTTTTGCAACAGTTTTAGAGGGTTTTGCAACAGTTTTATATACAGTTCAAACAATATCAAAGTGGTAAAAAGCGGCACTTAGCACATTAGGCTCAAACACATAAAAAATTAGATAATAAATAAAAGCAAAATGTAACAATTATTCTAAGATCGAATTCTAAACCCTGAATAAGAGATTCTGGGTTCGATCCCCAACAGAGTCGACAGAGCTCTTACACCTCATTTTTCCCGAGGGGATAGGGAGTTTTTCCAATTAAAGTGGCATTAATCGAAATGAGATTATTTATTTAACTTAGAGTCGCCAATTGGTTATGGTGTCCCAAGTCACCGGTTAATTTTAAATCCCAAATCGAGGAATTTTGACTCTGTTCTAAAGTCTGCGAAACCAGAAGTCCGGGTAATGAATTTTGTTAACCTGAGAGAAGGTATGAGGCACTCCCCAGTTTTGTAATTTTAGCACAGTCGCTCAACTATCAATAATTGGCCTAATTATCTGATTTATTACATGTGTTAAAACCTATTGTATATTTTTAACTTTTAAATCACTTTTAATATTTATGGAATTTATTTGAATAAGTCGCGATGTCGCGCACTCGTTTATTTTTTTTTTACACACTTTTTATCATGCCACGTGAAATGCACCTGTAATTATAACATGTTAATTTTATTATTATTTGAAGTGATGATCGAGTCACATGAAATGTGTACCCGAATTTTGAGAATTATGTTCACAACTACATCACAGGAACCGTACCCATAGTTGTGACGAATTAATTATGGTCCTAAAGAAAACTACGAGTATTCATGGTTTGATTGATTTTTCTAAGTTTGAAATCGTGTTTGAAAGGTCCAAGTATATGAAATTTATTAAAAAAAAAAAAAAAGGAACACAGGTGTGTTGGCAGATTGCGAAACAACTTATGGACAACGTAATTCGTTGGTTTAGTTTTGATTTATTATTAAAGCAAAATGGGCTGGAAAGTAATTTAGCCCCTTTCTTTTCTCCAATTCGAGATGGCCTTGGAGCCCAATAACTTGTTAGCCAATATAGTACAAAGACACATCCACTAAATTAGCTAGTATGCGAAACATGACAATTATGATCATCAAATCACTGAACAAATAGATTACAAATCTGGCAAAATGTTTGACAACTTTGAAACGCCAATCAAAGAGACAAATCGCACTTTAAGCTTAGACTATTACAAAAGCAAATGATCTTAGTTGTTGTGATCCTACAAAACTTAACCAATAAAATATGGTTACACATATACTCATATAATATCAGTTTAAGAATTTCATGGATTGCTTCAGAATAACTACCTGTGCTCCAACATTTTATAATCCTGCAAGTTTAAATCACTCTTATTATCTGGCCAACATCACAAGTTTAAGTTCTTCCTAATATAAAGTCACTAGTGTAATTTTTCAGTCGCATATGAAGGAAATAGACAAACTAAAAGATAACGCCATATCAATATCTTCATAACACAATTGACTCATGATTAATTTTAACATGGCAATAACATGCTTGAAGCACATTAGCGGATGAAAGTGGCTTAAATTGGATGCAGCAGAACATGCCACTCACATACGATTTTAACAGGGTATTCAAAACATGAATATCATACTGAAACATTCAAAATTGGGAAATCAACGCAGCAGGCCATAAACAATTCATTTCCTCATTTCATAAACTCAAACAACAATTGATTTAGTATGGAGCATACCTAATTCGCAGCAAACAGCAGATCCAATAAAGTCCAAATGATGAAAGCTAGAACTCAGTCAAGCAAATCAGCAGCCCTGGTGAGCAGTAGCAAAAATTTCCTTCTATCTTACTATTTATCTATGTTTTTGGAGTGTTTCTCAACCATTAAAAACTTAGATTTGGGGACCTAAATTTCTAGCAGCTATTTTCCCTTATTTCTGTCTCTACTTTTTTTTCCTTCCTCAAATGGGTGAGAATAAGGCATTTTACAACAAAATTTTAGGGCAACCAGACCTGATTTTACTAATTCAATTACATCCTTTAAACTTTTGTTATTGACTCCTAGACCCCAAAATCTGAGTTGTTTATGTTTTCTTTTGTAGAGACCACTCCTTTTTTTTTTCTTCTAGAAACTTCTTTTAGTTGTAACAGAAAAGATTCCTCAAGTAAAAATTCATTGATATCCTTTCTAAATCTTCATTTGTACTTTTTTTTTGTCAGATTTTAAACCAAACTCAGGCAGGGCCTGCATTTGGGCCTGATTCTTAGCCCAATCCACACTCTCAACCCAAAACAACTGATCCATTCTATTGAAACTATGCACCACTAGTTAATAATTAAAAATAATTAGAAATTCTAACTTAGTCATAATGAACTAAAACATGACGTAGAGTCAATTCAAAAGCTAAAATGAATGATCATCAATACCTTATTCCAGTGGTGAACAAACAAAGTTAATAATAGCAACTAATGCACACAATAGTCAATAATCGAGCAAACTTAAACATTTCACCAAGATAAAAAAAATGCGGCCAGTAAAATAAAAGAAGGTGAAACACTGAAAACATGGAAAGGTTGGGAAGTAAAATATACCTTGGAACTCCAAAAACGGGGTGACTAGAACTTGATCGGTAGGTAGTGTTCGACCAGACCTCGGCGACATCGAAACGGGCTCAAACTAGCGTTAATCGATTGCTCGTGTTAAGAGCAATTGATTCTCGTAAGTTCGAGTCCAAAACAAGTAAATGAAAACATCAGAAAGAGATAACCTTAGGTTTTATGTAATCTCAGGTTTGAAATTCGGTGACCTTGGTGAGGATTTTGTGAAAATTAATGAGGGATTAGTTATAGGGGAAGGCTGAGGATTGTCTAGTAAAAAGTTGGTATGGTTTGGTGACGGGCAGACATCGTGGGATGATTTTCGGTTGCAACGGGATAGAGAATGGAGGAGATAAAGTGTGATGAGGTCTCTGGGGATTGGGGGGTGTGAACTGGATTTTTCAAAAGGGTCCAGGCTAGGGGTGGATTTTTGAAAGCATTGGGCCATTGCTTTTGGCCCAGTTTGCAAAAGACCCAACAAAACCTCTCTTTTCTTTGTTTTCTTTCATTTTAAATTCTACAAATTTAATTAAGAATCCTAATTAGATTCTAACTTAATTTTGATAACCTACTCGCTATTTTTAATATTTAATTAATTAATTAACCTAAAACTATTGAAAAAATAATAATTTAAAACTAAAATCTAAAAATATAAGAGCCCATGGTATTTTTGTGATTTTTATTTAATAATGCAATTAATTCATGTAATTAGATTCTAAATGCAATTAAGATCTAAAATGCTATGCAAGGAAGAATTAAATATTTTTTGGTATTATCATGACTTTAAAATATTAAAAATACACAAAAATACAACTTAATGCAAACAAACAATTAAAAAGGAATTCTTAAACTTCTATAACATTCAAACAATTAGAAAGATTTATTTTTGTGGATTTTGTGGGAGTATTTTCATCAGGCAAAAACTAAGTGTTTGCATAATCGATGGACCCCGAATGATTATTCGAACTTAAGCTGATATAGCCCTTAAGTTTAATGATCGAGTGAGGACCTGCTCGAACTCGAAATAAGGTAGCCCTTAGGCTTTCTATTCGAGTGAGAATGATTTCTCGAACTCGAAGTAAAAGTAGCCCTAAGGCCTTTGTATTTTGCTTTCTTTGGTTATGGTCGATCTGGCCTTTGTAAAAAGATCGTGTGTATATATATATATATATATATATATATATATATATATATATA
>MU733275.1:4265-18838 GCA_026770625.1 Nicotiana glauca
TTATACAGATTTCATAATTGTTTATATTGATGACATTCTAGTATTTTCAAAAAATATAGAATCTCATTATAAACATTCGGATTTATTCAAAAAGATAATTATACAAAATGGTTTAGTCATATCAAAACCAAAAATGATAATTTTCCAAACTTTGGTTAGATTTTGGGTCATAATATTGAAAAAGGTAGGATCGTTCCTATCAATAGATGTCACGACCCCAAACACGGTCGTGATGGCGTCCAACCCAATGGCTAGGCAAGCCCGACCAAATATGCTCTCCACCCGAGCTTAGAGCTCAAAATCACTTATTTAAAATCTTTAGCAGTGAAGTAAAATCAAAATAAAGCTAATAGTTATAAAACAACCCAAATATCTCACAAAAACAGCATAACTTCCCCAAGACCTTGGGGTCACGAGTCTAGAGCCTCTACTAGAGTAGCATAACAAAGCTGAAAAATCTACATAAACTGAATATACGGGGAATAATAAAACAAAAGGGAAAAAGAGGGAAGAGTCGGGTCCTGCGGACGCCAGGCAGCTACCTCGACTACTCCAATAACACTCCGAAGCAGCAATTAGCTCAGCTAAGATTCCAAAATACCTGAATCTGAACACATGGTGCAGGGAGTCGAGTGAGTACTTCCAACTCGAGCGGTAATAAAAGTAAATAAAGTTGAGGAAAAGAAAACAACACAAAGCACTATCTCGTGCTATAAAATACGTAACCACATTTTTAAACAGCAGTACACTTTCATGGTAATCCTTTATATCATAACTAGGTAAATTTCGAAATCTCTTTTTTTTAAAACATCTCTTTCCTTCATTATTAAACGTTAAGTACCTGGATACAACACCAAATAGAGCAAGTCTGCTCTCAAATCAACCCCTTAGGCTCAAAACTCCTTTAACAATTTTTTCACCAGGGTATCTGGTCAACAAGGCAAATAATACATGTATGCCAATAATGTATGAGTGCTAAATGTCATGCCACGTAGTACAAATAGAAACCAATGCATGAATGCAATGCAATGCACATGACGATGTGACGTACCACCCGATCCATTTAGGCACCCGCGCTCACTGTGGGGGTTCAGACTCCGCAGGGGCTCCTACAGCCCAAGCGCAATATCAATATCACTCCAGCTGCGGCATGCAGCCCGATCCATGCATAGTCATAAATGCTCATAAGCCTCTTGGGCAAAAGTAACATAGCAGCTCTCAGTTAAAAATGTCATCAAAACCTTATTTAAGTCTTCAAATCTTATAAGAAAATGTTGAGTTGCAAAAATACCATTTTAAAGCCTTAAACTGAGATAAAATATGCACAGTAACGCAAAACAATAATATTAATCCCTGATGGATCCAAACCTTCGGCACGAAGCCCAAAACATGACAATCAACCCAGTTCATGATAATTAATATCTTTATCAGAGTGTCGATTAAACTTCAAGCAATTAGGTAGTGTTTTATTAAGCGGGACGGACCAATTCACAATCCCCAATGGTGCTCTACTCCACGCCCGTTATCCGACGTGCAAGTCACCTCAATACAGCACTATGATGTGCAAGTCCGGGGTTTACAAACCCTCAGGACATCATTTACAAGTATTACCCACCTCGATCCGGCTAAAACTCTAGCCCGCGATGCCTTTGCTCCTCAAACCGGCCTCCACGCACGTCAAAACTAGCCAAAATTAGTACAAATATATCATAATAGGTTAATGGAACAACACACAATCGAAAACATCGAAATATAACAAAAATCTCGAAACTAGCAAATCCCGAACCCTGGTCCCGCTTCTCAAAAAATTATGAAACTCACATTTTCGGAAGTCTCGTCTCTCCACGAGTCCATACATATAAAATTTATCAAAATCGGAGTCCATTTGACCCCTCAAATCATCACTTTACCCTCTTCTTAGGCTTCAAGCAAAAACCTCCATTTTTACCCTTTGATTCCTCCAATTTTCAGTGATTAATTCATGTTTTTACACTAGAATAACGTAAACCAAGTCCAAATATCCTTACCTGATGATCCTCTCACGAAGCCTCTTTAAAATCCCCAAAAACCGCCTTAGTTCGCACCCCAAAATGATTTACACTTCTGAAATTCGAATGCTCTGATTTTCATTAAACCCTTCAGACCTTTTCGCTTCTGCAGTCCCGCTACCGATTCTGCAGGACCGCTTCTGCGGATTCCTCACCTCTTCTGCGGTTCAACTTAAATCCCGCTCGACCATTTCTGCGGTCCTATAGCGCTTCTGCGGTAACCCTTTTGCGGTCAAACTACCGCTTCTGCGGTCTCAACCTTCTACACCGGACCGCTTCTGCGGTCACTACTCCGCTTTTGCGGAGACCGCTTTTACGGAACAAGGTCCTCTTCGACGGAAACTCCCAGGTCATCAAGGGGCTGCTTTTGTGGTCAGAGAGCCGCATCTGCGGGACCGCTTATACGGCTCACCCACCGCAGATGCGAAAATAATAGAAGCTTCCCAATAGACCTACTACAACACATCCAACATCCTGATTAACCATCCAAAACCATCCCGAGGCCCCCGGGACCCCAAACAAAAACACCAACCCACTCTAAAACACCATACGAACTTGTTCCAATCATAAAAACACGTCCTTTAACATAAAAATCACCAAATTACCACGGATTCAAGCCTAATTTTCCTTAAAACTTCCGAAACCAACATTCAATCAAAAACCAGTCCAAACGATGTCTGAATGACCTAAAAATTTACAGTCATATGCAAAATCATCTAACGCAGCTACTGCAACTCTCGGAATTCCATTTCGACTCCCCGGATCAAAATCCCACCTATAAACCAAATTTCGCCAAAATTCCAACTTCGCCAATTCAAGCCTATTTCTACACCGTACCTCTAAATTCAAATTCTGATCGCTCTCCCAAGTCACAAATCATCCCCCAAAGCTAACCGAACCACCGAAAATCACATCCGAGCCCTCTAACCATATAGTCAAGTTTCGATTGATTTTAGAGGGCTCGAATGTGAATTCCGGTGGTTCGGTTAGCTTCGGGAGGTGATTTGTGACTTAAGGGAGCGATCGGAGTTGAATTTGGAGGTCCGGTGTAGAAATAGGCTTGAATTGGCGAAGTTGGAATTTTGGCGGAATCCGCTTGATAGGTGAGATTTTGATCGGGGAGTCGGAATGGAATTCTGAGAGTTGCAGTAGCTTCGTTAGATGATTTTGGATATGTTTACAAATTTTCAGGTCATTCTGACGTCATTTGGTTGGGTTTTTGATCGAATATGAGTTTCGGGAGTTTTAAGAAAATTTAGACTTGAATCCGTGGTAATTTGATGATTTTTGTGTTGTTGTGTGTGTTTTAATGTTTGGAACAAGTTTGTATGGTGTTTTGGAGTAGGTTGGTATTTTTGGTTGAGGTCCCGAGGGCCTCGGGGTGATTTCGGATGATTTTCCGGGAAGTTTAGACTTATGAAATTTTGCAGAAATTGCAGAATCAGTGCAGGAAAAATTAAGCCTTTGCATTCGCGTTGTCCTGGCCGCGTTCGCGTAGGCATGAGTTGATTAGTTATCGCATTCGCGGGAGTAGGTTCGCATTCACGTAGAGTATTTTGGAAGGCCTGGAATTTAGCCTTCGCGTTCACGAAGGGGAGGACGCGTTCGCGAAGTATTGAGACTTGGTTTATCGCGTTCGCCTGAAGAGCCTCGCGTTCGCGTAAGAGGGCCTAGGAGCCCAGTTCTGGTAAAGCATCGCGTCCGCGATGAGTGAAGCATTCGCGGAGAGATAGAACTGTTGGGCATCGCGTTCGCATTGAAAGAGGCACGTTCGCATAGTGCATTTTTGAGTTTTAAAGTTTTGGTCTTCGCGTTCGCGAGGCTTAGGTCGCGAACGCGATGAAGGAAATACCTGGGCAGACAGAATAGTTTTATAACACTTCATCCACGAACCAAACACATTTCTCACCATTTTTTAGCAAACTTGAGAGCTTTTGGAAGGGAATTGAAGGGGTTTCGACTAGAAATCGTTGGAGGTAAGTTTTATGAGTTAAGTACATGCTTTTATTGAAGAATCATGCTTGAAATTCATGAAAATATAGCCAAATTATAAGAAATTAGGGCTTGAGATTGAAATTCTAAATTTAGAATTCGAAGGGTCATTTGTGGTTCGATTTGGGAGTTCTTGCTATGTACGGACTCGTGGTGAGACGAGGATTCCGGAAATGTGAATTTCGTAATTTTTTGCCGATGTGGGCCCGGGGCTCGGGTTTTGCTAGTTTCGAGGTTTTTCCTATTTTTCGATTGGGTAATGTCCCATTTCCATATTATAATGTATTCGCTCTGGTTTTAGTTAGATTCGACGCGTGTGGAGGCCAATTTGAGGGGGCAAAGGCGTCGCGAGCGAGGAATTCCACCGGTTCGTGGTGAGTAATACTTGGGAATGATATCCTAAGTGTTTAAAACCCCGGATTTGTACAAGTTAGTGTTGTATTGAGGTGACTTGCACGCTGGACCAGAGCGTGGGGTAGAGCACCGTTGGGGATCGTGACTTGGTCTATCCCGGTTGTTGGTTTTTACCGCGAAATTGTAAATAATTTGTTGTTATCATTCTGATTTGGGCTCATTGCCATAATTGGGGCTTATTGCCGATTGTTTTAACCCTTTATGAACTATCATCACTGTCTCCCCTCACTATTTGAATTATGATTTGAACTCAGTCCGTGTGATTTACACTGTTTTATGAACTCAGCTATATTTTACTCAAACTTAGAGTTTTAAACGATATTTGAACTATAATTTGAGTTGAGTAGTATTGTTTTACTGATGCTCGAGGGGCTTTTTGACTATTTTTGGACTGATTGAGGTCGAGGGCCATATGTAAGGGCATGAGGAGTGATGTGAGGAGGCTTTCAGGTCTCGAGTGATATGTGAGGAGGCTTTCAGGCCTCGAGTGCTATGTGAGGAGGCTTTCAGGTCTCGAGTGATATGTGAGGAGGATTTCAGGCCTCGAGTGTTATGTGTGCATATGCATATACATGCATGGATCGAACTGCACGCCGCAGTAGCATATTGCATGGATCGGACTGCATGCCGCAGTAATATATTATATGGATCAGACTGCACGCCGTAGTGATATGTTATATGGATCGGACTGCACGCCGCAGTATTATTGCGCTTGGGCTGTGGGAGCCCCTCCGGAGTCTGTACATACCCCCAGTGAGCACAGGGTACCCATGGATCGGGCTACGCACCGTAGCGGTCATGTGCATTGCATTGCATTCACACATTCACTCTTGTTTGTACTACGTGGCATGACATTTAGTACTCATATATCATTGGCATACATACTGTTAGTTGCCTTATTGACTAGATACTCTGCTGTTACTTGTTATGGAGTGCTAAGCCTGAGGGGCTGATATTGTGCTTGGTGAGTTGGGAGTGCTGAGCCCGAGATGGCTGAGGTTGTACTTCGAGAGTTGGGAGTGAGCCCGCGGGGCTGATACTACACTGAGAGGTTGATACTGAGCCTGAGGGCAGATTTCTGACTATTTCCTACTTGTTGAAACTTATTTTTTTGCAACTGTTAAAAGGGCATACTTTCAAAAGAGATTTTTAACTGAGCTAGAGATTTTCTAAAGGATTTTCTAGATGTTACGGTTTTACTATCTTTTTCAAAGGGTTGTACTGTCTTTTATAGCATTTTGGTGTGCCCATACGTGTTTTCTTACCGCTCAGTTATTATTCTCTCTTATTACCACTAAGTTGGAAGTACTCACTTTACTCCCTACACCATGCGTGCAGTTGCAGGTATTGTCAACCCGGTAGCGGGTTATTAGCAGGACTGAAGGCCATATTGTGGTAGTTGAGCAAGGTGACCGCCAGCGTTCGCGGCACCGCATTCCACTTTTGAATTTCAGTTTCATCTTGTATACATATACTTTGTTTGATCCAGTATTAGTGTCCCTACTCATTAGATGCTAGTGACCTGTGACACCCCAGTCGGGCTGTATTGGGTTGTATTTATATTGATTAAATCATATTCGAACTGTTGTATAATAGATTAACTGCTTTAAGTGGTGTTTTGAGATGGTCTGGCTGGCCTTGTCTTCACGAGAGGCGCCATCACGACAGGGTTTGGGAATTGAGTCGTGACACATAACCTCCCTTGTTTAACTCTTGCCAATCCTACTTGGCCAAAACTAGTAGAAACAGATGCTTCTGATATTGGTTATGGTGGTATTTTAAAACAATGTTCACCATTTGATAAACAAGAATATATTGTTGAATTTTATTCTGGTAAGTGGAATAACGCGCAGAAAAATTATGCGACTGTGGCAAAAGAAATTCTTGCTATAGTCAAATGTGTTATGAAATTTCAAACTGATTTATATAATCAAAAGTTTATTATAAAAACTGATTGCCAAGCTGCAAAATTTATTTTTAATAAAGATTTTAAACATGATGTTTCTAAACAGATGTTTGCTCGGTGGCAAGCTTTGTTAGAACCTTTTGATTTTGACATAATATATAAAAAAGGGACTGATAATACCCTTCCTGATTTTCTCGCAAGAGAATATTTGAACTGATAGTTCCCTTCCTAATTTTGTTGATCATTTTTTTTTACATTATTTTTTGATGAAAAAACAATAATTACTATTTTAAAGGTAATACCTTTACACAGAGACTTACAGAGTCTTATTATGAATTTGATAATNAAAGATCACTCTTTATTCTAATAATAATTTTTCCTATGCAGAATATGAGACCTACATACAGTCCTCCTCGAGGAAGAGGAAGGGGAAGAGGTTCAAATAATAACAGAGAGAATAATATTCGCGCTCAAATTGGGAATAGACAGCTTATAGCTGCAAACATTACTGGAGGTAATACTGATCATCCGTTATACAAGGATTTCATGGATTTTATACAATCCAAAAAGGATGAAGGAACTTCATCGAATACACCATCCTATTCCTCAGTAATAACAGAGGATAGCAGTGAAAATCTTGAGGTTTATAACCGAAAGGAAACAAAAGAGTTAATAATTCTTTTGGAACAATCCGACCTTACATGGAAGGATAACCCTTGTCAAATAATGGCCAGGTATTTTGACACAGCGTCATACGCTACTCCTGCTTATAAATACGTGACACATTATGAGATAATACTATCTACTACATGATCAGCTGACATTCAGCATTTTTATCCTGCTACTACAAAGAAAATTTACAATTTTTCTAAAATCATTATCAAGAAGGTCATACCTTCAGATGAAAGGGGAATGAGTACCCTTAAGGATCGAGAATATAATCATCCCGAACAAAAAGTCTCAGTTAAATTTAATTATTGGGACTATATAGAAAGTTTTAATAAAACTTTCCTTTATGAGAATTCTAATAGGAAGCACTCATGGTTTATCAAACTCTGTTCTAATATGTACAGTCAACAAATACCAAATTGTTTTTTTAAATGGTGGATGGTGGAAGTTATATGGTCCATCATTGGAAATATTTCCTCCTTTATTTAAATGTTTATATACTCAATGGGTAGATATATCTCCCAGAATTGTTTCATTACAAAAAGATAATATATTTTATGATGGAATTGCATTAATGCATTTCTTTATAGAATTTTCAATTCCTTGGATAATGAAATGGGATGTTCAAATTGGTTATACCGATGAAGGAATTTCTTGCCTTCAAAGAATTTTTTATAATAAATTCTGGACCAAACTACTCCGGACAGATCCCCAAGGCAAACTATTTGGTGATGAATTAATTCAACAAATTCAAACCAAGATAGATTCATATGTGAAGATGGACAGAGCAGATACTGCCGGGGATAAATTAAGTCCTTTTGAAACGATTACTAAAAGTCTTCAAATGAATAAAGGAGCTATCTCCAAGAAAGAAATTCTCGCTTCACACTTTGAGGAAATAAAGAAAGATTTGGCAAAAAACTTCGGAACAGAAGTCAGTGACGATATATCTATGGCTTCTTTGGGTAAATATACTTCCGATGAAGAAGAATGTGTAGCAGGGGAAGCTCAAAGCACCTCAGAAACAGAAGTTAATATTAATGACATAGAAGACTTCCTTGCAAAATTGAAGGAAAGTGCTGAAGAATCTTCAGACAGGAAGGACAAAAAAGGAAAAGGAAAAGCATGAATGACCGAAGGCCCCGCAAATGAATTATTGGGGTAATAAAGACAAACAACTTTAATAAAGTTAACTTTAATAATATAGCGGACCCCTCCATTATTGAAGGGAATCTACTTTAATAAAGTAGTTTCGTCCGTTTGTAATTATGTAGGAATATCTTTTTATCTTGTCGGTTACAAGTGTAATTATTATGTCGACCATTGTTGTTGTTTTGTTTTATTCTTAGCTGATCCATTATATAAGGATCATTTTAGTTTAGAATGAGGCAGGCATCAGTTTAGACTTCCTCAAACACTCTCCCTTCTCTCTAGTTTTCTCTCTACTCCCTTTGTAAAAATCCTTTGTAACATTTTAAATTTTGTATAGAAAAAGCAAAAAGGTCGCTTGGCCGCAAAAACAAGGGTCTCGGGTACTATTTCTCTCTCTCCCTCTTTATTTATATTTCTATTTAACCTAAATGAAAGGCTAAATAATTAAGTGTTAGACTTAGCCTTCGAAAGTTATTTACTTAACATGTTTGTGTAACTAAGTGTTTACATTATCACCCTAATGAGGTTATAGGTTAAGAACTATATAGACCAGGCAGTTATTAATTTCGATAGTAAACCTTGGTTAGGCCAACCTAACCGGTGGTGCACGTGAAACCCGTTTAAGACAGGTGGTCGTTTGTAGGGTTGTGTGTGGAGCACCGTGGTTTAAGGTTTACTTAGAACTTGGTAACTAGCCAGGGCTGGAGTTCTTGTAATTTAATTTCCTGCCTCATTGGAAGCGATCCTGTATACGTTTGGTATCAGAGCCATGTTAGTTAGTACCTGAATTCTTTTACCTTTATCAGGTTTATGCTCTAAAGTTAAAGGACTGGCCTTAAACTCTCCAAACGTCTTATTAAGAAGTTCTTCCAAATCATTAAGACCTTTTAATTTAAAGTCTTTGACCTCCGGTGGAGGTTGGATACTGGTAGTAGCAATTTGCTCTTTACCTTTAGCCTCCTTATGAGAAAGCTTTTGGACCTCTGCTATAAGCTTGTCCAATTTCTCTTGAATTGTGATAACCTGTTCTCCCAACATACTAACATACATATTAGTATAATTATTCTAAGTAAGCATAGTATTCAGGTTTTTTATCGTAATAGTAGCCACATCATTTTCAAATAATTTAGAAAAAGTAGTAAAATAAACTACTTTATCTTTTTCTCCCATTTGAAAAGATTGTTGGGGTGGAAAAATAGATTTAGCGGGTTTTCCACTGGTGAGCATATAATCTCTTTCTAACACAGAAATATAGCTATAAACATGTTTAGACATGAACCAAGGAACAAAAGCAATAATTTTATTCTTTTTGCTAATATCCGTATAAAAATCATGTCTAAAGAATTATATTAATTCACTAGTCATGTTTTCATGAAACTATTTTCTGAAAATAGCCCATCTGGGTTTTAGAAATTCTTCTAAAATCATTTTTCTTGCCGGTGAACCTGGACTAAAATCTATTTGGTTTTCAACCATCATTAACACCATTTGAAAAATCCATTTCGGATGCAGTGGGTTCAAGATCTGAATTAATATATGATACCAAATGGATACATGATCGCTTACAATGAGGCAGGAAATTAAATTACAAGAACTCCAGCCCTGGCTAGTTACCAACCTCTAAGTAAACCTTAAACGATGGTGCTCCACACACAACCCTATAAATGGCCACCTTCCTTAAATGGGTTTCACGAGCACCACCGGTTAGGTTGGCCTAACCAAGGTTTACTGTTGAAATTAGTAATTGCCTGGTCTATATAGTTCTAAACCTATAACCTCATTAGGGTAATAATGTAAATACTTAGTTACACAATCATTCTAAGTGAATAACCTTCGAAGGCTAAGTCTAACACTTAATTATTTATCCTTTCATTTAGGCTAAATAGAAATATAAATAAAGAGGAGGAGAGAGAAACAGTACCCGAGACCATTGTTTTTGCGGCCAAGCGACCTTTTTTATTTTTCTATACAAAATTTAAAATGTTACATATGAATTTTACAAAGGGAGTAGAGAGAGAAAATTAGAGAGAAGGGAGAGCGTTGTAGGAAGCCTAAACTGATTCTTGCCTTCTTCTAAACTAAATGATCCTTATATAATGGATCAGCTAAGAATAAAACAAAACTACAACAGTATTCTGACATAACAATTAACTCGTGGCCGACAAGATAAAAAGATATTTGTCACGACCCCAAATCCCAGTCGTGATGGCGCCCAACACAACTGCTAGGCAAGCCCGACCATTCTCTCTCAGCCCGAGCGTAAAGCTCAGAACCAATTTATTTAATATCTTTTAAAAAAAATAGTGCAGCTATAAGTTTAGCTAATAAAATAGACAAACAAAATATCCCATTAACGCTGGGAACCACCTCCCAAAGACCTGGGGGTCATGAGTCAAGAGCCTCTAACAGTACAGTAAAAGAAGACTGTAATAATACATAGTCTGGAATGTGCGAAAAATCAAATAACAAGATAAGGGAGAAGTCGGGTCTTGCGGATGTCAGGCAGCTACCTCGACAACTCTGAATGAACTATGGAGTCAGCAATAGCTCAGCTAGCTCCTGAAGTACCTGGATCTGCACACATGGTGCAGGGAGTATGGGGTGAGTCTACCAACTCAGCGAGTAATAAGCATGTATAAAAACCCGAAGATTGGAAATCCACAATAAAGCACAGAGTAAAGCTATCTAACAGAGCTATACAGTTTAAACCTCAGAGATATGCATATAAAGCAACAATAATCAATGCATGCGATGCAATGCAATGCATGACCACTGCGGTACGTGCAGTCCGATCCATTTGGGTACCCGCGCTCACTGTGGGGGTTCAGACTCCGGAGGGGCTCCTACAGCCCAAGCGCAATATCATAGTAACATACGCTGTGGCGCACAGCCCGATCCACTATCAGTCCAGCTACATGCATACAAGCCTCACAGGCACATATATCTTACCATTTTTAGTTCAGTTTATTAGAAGAAAACATAGAATTAGGTGTCAAACCTCAATATTTACCAAATCATGTTAAACAGAGTTCTAGTGCAGGACTGATGTCATGAAAGCATGCTATAATGCATAGAAACAATGATAACGATCCTCACGGGATCCAATTAACCGGCACGCAGCCCAAATATATTCATAACCATCCAAGTAGGAGGTTTACCGGCTCATCTATAGCCAACAACACTGTATAATGCCACTCGGTCGGACTAAGCCATAGTCCCCAATCATAATCGACCCCGCAATCGCAGTAAAGTACGTGTCTCGCCTCAATACAGCGTCACAATGTGATATACTGGGGTTTCGAACCCTCGGGTCATCATCTACACCCATTACTCACCTCAAGCCGGCCGGAAACTAGTCCGAAATGCCTTTTCCCTTCAAATTCTCCTCTCCGAGCGACGAATCTGGCCAAAACCACAACGAATACGTTACATAATGCTAATGGAACATTACCCAATCGAAAACAACCGAGAAATAGCCAAAATCTCGAAACTAGCAAAACCCGAGCCCCGGGCCCGCTTCTCGAAAACTTACAAAACTTACATTTTCAGAATCCTCGTCTCGCCACGAGTCCGTACATATAAAGTTCATCAAAATCGGAGTTCATTTGACCCCTCAAATCACCAAATCTTATTTTCAAATCCCTAGGCCTAAATCCTCAATTTTTTCTACAATTTTCATGCTCAAATCCATACATAATTGATGTACTTAACTCAAAATAGGTGGGGATAACTTACCTTCACATTGATGATGAAAATCCCCTCTTGAAGCTCTCCAAAATCATCCAAACCAAATGAAATAAATGAAAGAAATGAACCAAATTCGTGTATAAAAGAATCTGCCGTGCTTCGTCGAGTTGTACCTTGCACTTGTGCTATACAAGTTGTACATCACATTGCTCCAGCAGTCATTTCCCGTCGATCATAACTTCCACTACAGACGTCCAAATTGCGATTTCTTTAGCTTTATGGAAACTAGACACGAAGGGCTACAACTTTCGTGTTTTGTACTTTTTCAGATTCCTTGTAGATTACAAGATATGAGCTTCCAAAGTAGCCTCCCCGAAAGCAAATTCTGGAAAACGAGCTCCACTAGTCATTTTTAATAGACCATAACGTTCACTACGGACGTCCAAATTATAATTTATTTAGCTTTTTGGAAACTAGACATGAAGGTCTACAACTTTCGTGTTTTGAACTTTTCCTGATTCCTTATAGATCAAAAGGTATAGCCCTCCGAATTAGGCTACACGCTTCAGCCCAGTTTTCTGCAAAAAAAAAAAAATGCAGAAAATTTCTGCAATTTTTTTCCTCTTCTTTGGTCCGAATTTCATTCCGTTAACCTTCCGAAATCCACCCGAGGCCCTCGGGACCTTAACCAATTATATCAACATGTCCCACAATATCATTCAAACTTGTTACAACCTTCGGAACGCCCAAATTAACATCAAAACATCGAATCATCATCGGATTCAAGCCTATGAACTTCAAGAACTTCCAAATTCTACATCCGATGCCGAAACACGTCAAAACTTGTCCGAATGACCTCAAATTTTGCAGACAAGTCCAAAATGACATAACGAAGCTACAGCAACTTTCGGAATTCCATTCCGACCCTCGGATCAAAATCTCACCTATCAACCGGAATTCACCAAAATACTAACTTTACCAATTCAAGCTAAATTCTACACCGGTCATCACAAAAATATTCCGGACACACTCCTAAGTCCCAAATCACCTAACGAAGCTATCCGAACCATAAAATTTGCATTTCGAGCGCTCTACACATAAGTCAATATCCGGTTGACTTTTCCAACTTAAGCTTCCTTAAAAGAGACTAAGTGTCTCAAACCTTACCAAAACTAGTCCGAATGACTTCAAATTTTGCACACAGGTCACATTCGACATTACGGACTTGCCCAAACTTTCGGAATCGCATTTCGAGCCCGATATCAAAATTTCCACTTTCGGTCGAATTTTCTCAAAAACCTTCAAATTTCTATATTTAGCCAAATGACTTCAAAATGACCTACGAACCTCCGAATTCACTTCCGATCGCGCTCCCAAATCCAGAATCACCATACGGAGCTACTCCCAGTCTCGGAATCCCAAAGGGACATCAATAACACTGAAATGCATTTTAAGCCAAATTGATGCAATTTCTTCAAAAAATGCTATCTTCCACGATAGGCACCAAAATGCTCCCGGGTTATCCAAAACCCGATCCGGGCATACGCCCAAGTCCGAAATCATCATACGAACCTGCTGGAACCTTCGGATCCCAATTCCGAGGTTGTTTACTCAAAATTCCAATCCTAGTTCGTTTTCTCCAACTTAAGGCTTTAAAAATGAGAATTTCCATTTAGATTTGACTCCAAACTTCCTGAATTTTAGTTCTGACCACACACACAAGTCAATATACCTGAGATGAAGCTGCTCATGACCTCAAACTGCTGAATGACGTGTTGGAACTCAAAACGACCGGTTGGGTCGTTACAATCTCCCCCACTTAAACATACGTTCGTCCTCGAACGTGCTGAGAACTACACTGAGGTAGTCTGAAATCACTTGTTTAACACCTCATGCACCTTCCTGTGCTTCCACAACTCAGTTGAGCACATTAGCTCGATAACTCTGTACATATACTCCTTTATTCAAGCAAATAAGCCATTTGGCTCAATTTCAACATTCGGAATTTCCTACCAAGCCTGTTTTCATCATACGACCACCATATCAATCTCCACATACTGTACCCAAACATGACTGCATAACTTTGCTGAATTCACACTTTGCATCACCTTACTTATAGGACCACAATAACATTATTTAAACATAATAGTAGAAATTCCACAAATTTGATGCTCCCATTGCATATCATGACCTACATAGGTCTTGCTCTAGCTTTTACAACATTGATNATGGTCTTAGCTCCTTAATATACTTCACATCATCAGATCGCACTAATCCTAAATTCAATAGTCTCGTTGAATCCCGGTACGAACTGCTCGGGCAATAAGCCACCTCGGACATAATCAAAAGTCCCACAAGACGCCATAATGTGCCAGTAGGCTACCAACTCGAATGTGATACAAAAGGAAGGCGAACTTTAGAAGGAACTGCTCAACTCGCACACTAACATGGACTCCCTCAGAAAATAGGGAAACAAAACACATAAAAGAAAATATAGGCACTAAACTGAACTGAACATTGTTGCGGCGCTCAACAAGATCTAAACAACATACCTATGGCGGCGTGCCATCCGATCTACATATAGAACTCACATAAGGAGATATACGTCGAGCTGAATAGCTCATCACATCAAAATACTGAATATCGGTCATAAACACACTAAGGTGCATAATATCATTCCCAAGGAAACATATAGCGCTATAGGC